>JANJGN010001644.1:0-120403 GCA_026770705.1 Isurus oxyrinchus | reverse complement strand
GGGAGGACGAAGAGTGTGGGGAGGACGGGGATTGTGGGGAGGACGGGGAGTGTGGGGAGGACGGGGAGTGTGGGGAGGACGGGGAGTGTGGGGAGGACGGGGAGTGTGGGGAGGACGGGGAGTGTCGGGAAGACGGGGAGAGTGGGGAGGACGGGGAGTTTGCGGAGGACGGGGAGTTAGCGGAGGACGGGGCGTGGGGGGAGGACGGGGAGTGTGGGGAGGAAGGGGAGTGTGGGGAGGACGGCGAGTTTGCGGAGGATGGCGAGCTTGGGGAGGACAGGGAGCGTGGGGAGGACGGGGAGCGTGGGGAGGACGGGGAGCGTGGGCAGGACGGGGAGTTTGCGCAGGACGGCGCGTGTGAGGAGGACGGGGAGCGTGGGGAGGACGGGGAGCGTGGGGAGGACGGGGAGTGTGGGGAGTGTGCGGAGGACGGGGTGTGTGCGGAGGACGGGGAGTGTGGGGAGTGTGGTGATAACAGGGAGTGTGGAGAGGATGGTGAGTGTGGGAAGGACGAGGAGTGTGGGGAGGACGAAGAGTGTGGGGAGGACGGGGGAGTGTGGGGAGGCCGGAGACTGTGGGGAGGACGGGGAGTGTGGGGAGGACGGGGAGTGTGGGGAGGACGGGGAGTGTGGGGAGGACGGGGAGTGTCGGGAACACGGGGAGTGTGGGGAGGACGGGGAGTGTGGGGAAGACGGGGAGTGTGGGGAGGACGGGGAGTTTGCGGAGGATGGCGCGTGTGGGGAGGACGGGGAGTGTGGGAGGACGGGGAGCGTGGGGAGGACGGGGAGCGTGGGGAGGACGGGGAGCGTGGGGAGGACGGGGAGCGTGGGGGAGGACGGGGAGCGTGGGGAGGACGGGGAGCGTGGGGAGGACGGGGAGCGTGGGGAGGACGGGGAGCGTGGGGAGGACGGGGAGCGTGGGGAGGACGGGGAGCGTGGGGAGGACGGGGAGCGTGGGGAGGACGGGGAGTTTGGAGAGTGTGGGGAGGACGGGGAGTGTGGGGAGGACGGGGAGTGTGGGGAGGACGGGGAATGTGGGGTGTGTGGTGAGGACGGAGTGTGGGTAGGGCGAGGAGTGTGGTGAGGACGGCGAGAGTGGTGTAGACGGGGAGCGTGGGGAGTGTGGTCAGGACGGGGAGTACGGCGAGTGTTGGGAGTGTGGTGAGTACGGGGAGGGTGGTGAGGACGGGGAGTGTGGGGAGGACAGGTAGTGTGTTGAGGACGGGGAGTGTGATGAGGAAGGGTAGTGTGGGGAGGACGGCGCGTGTGGGGAGGACGGGGAGTGTGGGGAGGACGGGGAGTGTGGGGAGGACGGGGAGTGTGGGGAGGACGGGGAGTGTGGGGAGGACGGGGAGTGTGGGGAGGACGGGGAGTGTGGGGAGGACGGGGAGTGTGGGGAGGACGGGGAGTGTGGAGAGCTTGAGGATGGGGAGTGTGGGGAGTGTGGGAAGTGCGAGGAGCGTGAGGAGGACGGGGAGCGTGAGGAGGACGGGGAGCGTGGGGAGGACGGGGAGTTTGGAGAGTGTGGGGAGGACGGGGAGTGTGGGGAGGACGGGGAGTGTGGGGAGGACGGGGAGTGTGGGGAGGACGGGGAGTGTGGGGAGGACGGGGAGTGTGGGGAGGACGGGGAGTGTGGGGAGGACGGGGAGTGTGGGGAGGACGGGGAGTGTGGGGAGGACGGGGAGTGTGGGGAGGACGGGGAGTGTGGGGAGGACGGGGAGTGTGGGGAGTGTGGTGAGCACGGGAAGTGTGGAGAGTGTGGTGAGCACGGGGAGTGTGGTGAGCACGGGGGGTGTGGGGAGGACGGGGAGTGTGGGGAGGACGGGGAATGTGGGGTGTGTGGTGAGGACGGAGTGTGGGTATGGCGAGGAGTGTGGTGAGGACGGCGAGAGTGGTGTAGACGGGGATCGTGGAGAGTGTGGTGAGGACGGGGAGTACGGCGAGTGTTGGGAGTGTGGTGAGCACGGGGAGGGTGGTGAGGAAGGGGAGTGTGGGGATGACGGGTAGTGTGTTGAGGATGGGGAGTGTGATGAGGACGGGGAGTGTGGGGAGGACGGGGAGTGTGGGGAGGACGGGGAGTGTGGGGAGGACGGGGAGTGTGGGGAGGACGGGGAGTGTGGGGAGGACGGGGAGTGTGGGGAGGACGGGGAGTGTGGGGAGGACGGGGAGTGTGGGGAGGACGGGGAGTGTGGAGAGCGTGAGGATGGGGAGTGTGGGGAGGACGGGGAGTGTGGGGAGTGTGGGGAGTGTGCGGAGCGTGGGGAGGACGGGGAGTGTGAGGAGGACGGGGGGCGTGGGGTGGACGGGGAGCGTGGGGAGGACGGGGAGTGTGGGGAGTGTGCGGAGGACGGGGAGTGTGCGGAGGACGGGGAGTGTGGGGAGTGTGGTGTTATAGAGGGAGTGTGCAGAGGACGGTGAGTGTGGGAAGGACGAGGAGAGTGGGGAGGACGAAGAGTGTGGGGAGGACGAAGAGTGTGGAGAGGACGAAGAGTGTGGGGAGGACGAAGAGTGTGGGGAGGACGGGGAGCGTGGGGAGGACGGGGAGCGTGGGGAGGACGGGGAGCGTGGGGAGGACGGGGAGTGTGGGGAGGACGGGGAGTGTGGGGAGGACGGGGAGTGTGGGGAAGACGGGGAGTGTGGGGAAGACGGGGAGTGTGGGGAGGACGGGGAGTTTGCGGAGGACGGGGCGTGTGGGGAGGACGGGGAGTGTGGGGAGGACGGTGAGTGAGGGGAGGACGGCGAGTTTGCGGAGGACGGCGAGCGTGGGGAGGACGGCGAGCGTGGGGAGGACGGGGAGCGTGGGGAGGACGGGGAGCGTGGGGAGGACAGGGAGAGTGGGGAGGACGGCGAGTTTGCGGAGGACGGGGAGTGTGGGGAGGACGGGGAGTGTGGGGAGGACGGGGAGTGTGGGGAGGACGGGGAGTGTGGGGAGGACGGGGAGTGTGGGGAGGACGGGGAGTGTGGGGAGGACGGGGAGTGTGGGGAGGACGGGGAGTGTGGGGAGGACGGGGAGTGTGGGGAGGACGGGGAGTGTGGGGAGGACGGGGAGTGTGGGGAGGACGGAGAGTGTGGGGAGCGTGAGGATGGGGAGTGTGGGGAGGACGGGGAGCGTGAGGAGGACGGGGAGCGTGAGGAGGACGGGCAGCGTGAGGAGGACGGGGAGCGTGGGGAGCACTGGGAGCGTGGGGAGGACGGGGAGTTTGGAGAGTGTGGGGAGGACGGGGAGTGTGGGGAGGACGGGGAGTGTGAGGAGGACGGGGAGCGTGAGGAGGACGGGGAGCGTGAGGAGGACGGGGAGCGTGGGGAGGACTGGGAGCGTGGGGAGGACGGGGAGTTTGGAGAGTGTGGGGAGGACGGGGAGTGTGGGGAGGACGGGGAGTGTGGGGAGGACGGGGAGTGTGGGGAGGACGGGGAGTGTGGGGAGGACGGGGAGTGTGGGGAGTGTGGTGAGCACGGGAAGTGTGGAGAGTGTGGTGAGCACGGGGAGTGTGGTGAGCACGGGGAATGTGGGGTGTGTGGTGAGGACGGAGTGTGGGAAGGGCGAGGAGTGTGGTGAGGACGGCGAGAGTGGTGTAGACGGGGAGCGTGGGGAGTGTGGTGAGGACGGGGAGTACGGCGAGTGTTGGGAGTGTGGTGAGTACGGGGAGGGTGGTGAGGACGGGGAGTGTGGGGAGGACGGGTAGTGTGTTGAGGACGGGGAGTGTGATGAGAACGGGTAGTGAGGGGAGGACGGGGAGTTTGCGGAGGACGGCGCGTGTGGGGAGGAGGGGGAGTGTGGGGAGGACGGGGAGTGTGGGGAGGACGGGGAGTGTGGGGAGGACGGGGAGTGTGGGGAGGACGGGGAGTGTGGGGAGGACGGGGAGTGTGGGGAGGACGGGGAGTGTGGAGAGCGTGAGGATGGGGAGTGTGGGGAGGATGGGGAGTGTGTTGAGGACGGGGAGTGTGGGGAGTGTGGGGAGGACGGGGAGCGTGAGGTGGACGGGGGGCGTGGGGTGGACGGGGAGCGTGGGGAGGACGGGGAGTGTGGGGAGTGTGCGGAGGACGGGGAGTGTGCGGAGGACGGGGAGCGTGGGGAGTGTGGTGATAACAGGCAGTGTGGAGAGGACGGTGAGTGTGGGAAGGACGAGGAGTGTGGGGAGGATGAAGAGTGTGGGGAGGATGAAGAGTGTGGGGAGGATGAAGAGTGTGGGGAGGACGAAGAGTGTGGGGAGGACGAAGAGTGTGGGGAGGACGGGGATTGTGGGGAGGACGGGGAGTGTGGGGAGGACGGGGAGTGTGGGGACGACGGGGAGTGTGGGGAGGACGGGGAGTGTCGGGAAGACGGGGAGTGTGGGGAGGACGGGGAGTTTGCGGAGGACGGGGAGTTTGCGGAGGACGGGGCGTGTGGGGAGGACGGGGAGTGTGGGGAGGAAGGGGAGTGTGGGCAGGACGGGGAGTTTGCGCAGGACGGCGCGTGTGAGGAGCACGGGGAGCGTGGGGAGGACGGGGAGCGTGAGGAGGACGGGGCGTGTGGGGAGGACGGGGAGTGTGGGGAGGACGGGGAGTGAGGGGAGGACGGGGTGTGCGCGGAGGACGGGGAGTGTGGGGAGTGTGGTGATAACAGGGAGTGTGGAGAGGACGGTGAGTGTGGGAAGGACGAGGAGTGTGGGGAGGACGAAGAGTGTGGGGAGGACGAGGAGTGTGGGGAGGTCGGGGAGTGTGGGGAGGACGGGGAGTGTGGGGAGGACGGGGAGTGTGGGGAGGACGGGGAGTGTGGGGAAGACGGGGAGTGTGGGGAAGACGGGGAGTGTGGGGAGGACGGGGAGTTTGCGGAGGACGGGGCGTGTGGGGAGGACGGGGAGTGTGGGGAGGACGGGGAGTGAGGGGAGGACGGCGAGTTTGCGGAGGACGGCGAGCGTGGGGAGGACGGCGAGCGTGGGGAGGACGGGGAGCGTGGGGAGGACGGGGAGTGTGGGAGGACGGGGAGTGTCGGGAAGACGGGGAGTGTGGGGAGGACGGGGAGTTTGCGGTGGACGGGGCGTGTGGGGAGGACGGGGCGTGTGGGGAGGACGGGGCGTGTGGGGAGGACGGGGAGTGTGGGGAGGACGGGGAGTGTGGGGAGGACGGGGAGTTTGCGGAGGATGGCGAGCGTGGGGAGGACGGCGAGCGTGGGGAGGACGGCGAGCGTGGGGAGGACGGGGAGCGTGGGGAGGACGGGGAGCGTGGGGAGGAAGGGGAGTTTGCGCAGGACGGCGCGTGTGAGGAGGACGGGGAGCGTGGGTAGGACGTGGAGTGTGGGGAGGACGGGGAGTGTGGGGAGTGTGCGGAGGACGGGGAGTGTGCGGAGGACGGGGAGTCTGGGGAGTGTGGTGATAACAGGGAGTGTGGAGAGGACGGGGAGTGTGGGAAGGACGAGGAGTGTGGGTGGACGAAGAGGGTGGGGAGGACGAAGAGTGTGGGGAGGACGGGGAGTGTGGGGAGGGCGGGGAGTGTGAAGAGGACGGGGAGTGTGGGGAGGACGGGGAGTGTGGGGAAGACGGGAAGTGTGGGGTGGACGGGGAGTTTGCGGAGGACGGGGCGTGTGGGGAGGACGGGGAGTGTGGGGAGGACGGGGAATGAGGGGAGGACGGGGAGTGTGGGGAGGACGGCGAGTTTGCGGAGGACGGCGAGCGTGGGGAGGACGGCGAGCGTGGGGAGGACGGGGAGCGTGGGGAGGACGGGGAGTTTGCGGAGGACGGCGCGTGTGGGGAGGACGGGGAATGTGGGGAGGACGGGGAGTGTGGGGAGGACGGCGAGTTGGCGGAGGACGGGGAGTGTGGGGAGGACGGGGAGTGTGGGGAGGACGGGGAGTGTGGGGAGGACGGGGAGTGTGGGGAGGACGGGGAGTGTGGGGAGGACGGGGAGTGTGGGGAGGACGGGGAGTGTGGGGAGCGTGAGGATGGGGAGTGTGGGGAGGATGGGGAGTGTGCGGAGCGTGGGGAGGACGGGGAGCGTGGGGAGGAGTGGGAGCGTGGGGAGGACTGGGAGCGTGGGGAGGACGGGGAGCGTGGGGAGGACGGGGAGCGTGGGGAGGACGGGGAGTGTGGGGAGTGTGCGGAGGACGGGGAGTGTGCGGAGGACGGGGAGTGTGCGGAGGACGGCAGTGTGCGGAGGACGGGGAGTGTGGGGAGTGTGGTGATAACAGGGAGTGTGGGGAGGACGAGGAGTGTGGGGAGGACGAGGAGTGTGGGGAGGACGAAGAGTGTGGGGAGGACGAAGAGTGTGGGGAGGACGAAGAGTGTGGGGAGGACGAAGAGTGTGGGGAGGACGAAGAGTGTGGGGAGGACGAAGAGTGTGGGGAGGACGAAGAGTGTGGGGAGGACGAAGAGTGTGGGAGGACGAAGAGTGTGGGGAGGACGAAGAGTGTGGGGAGGACGAAGAGTGTGGGGAGGAAGAAGAGTGTGGGGAGGACGAAGAGTGTGGTGAGGACGAAGAGTGTGGGGAGGACGAAGAGTGTGGGGAGGACGAAGAGTGTGGGGAGGACGAAGAGTGTGGGGAGGACGAAGAGTGTGGGGAGGACGAAGAGTGTGGGGAGGACGAAGAGTGTGGGGAGGACGGGGAGTGTGGAGAGGACGGGGAGTGTGGGGAAGACGGGGAGTGTGGGGAGGATTGGGAGTTTGCGGAGGACGGGGCGCGTGGGGAGGACGGGGAGCGTGGGGAGGACGGGGAGCGTGGGGAGGACGGGGAGAGTGGGGAGGACGGGGAGCGTGGGGAGGACGGGGTGCGTGGGGAGGACGGGGAGCGTGGGGAGGACGGGGAGCGTGGGGAGGACGGGGAGCGTGGGGAGGACGGGGAGTTTGGAGAGTGTGGGGAGGACGGGGAGTGTGGGGAGGACGGGGAGTGTGGGGAGGACGGGGAGTGTGGGGAGGACGGGGAGTGTGGGGCGTGTGGTGAGCACGGGAAGTGTGGAGAGTGTGGTGAGCACGGGGAGTGTGGTGAGCACGGGGAGTGTGGGGAGGACGGGGAGTGTGAGGAGGACGGGGAATGTGGGGTGTGTGGTGAGGACGGAGTGTGGGTAGGGCGAGGAGTGTGGTGAGGACGGCGAGAGTGGTGTAGACGGGGAGCGTGGGGAGTGTGGTGAGGACGGGGAGTACGGCGAGTGTTGGGAGTGTGGTGAGTATGGGGAGGGTGCTGAGGAGGGGCAGTTTGGGGAGGACGGGTAGCGTGTTGAGGACGGGTAGCGTGGGGAGGACGGGGAGCATGGGGAGGACGGGGAGCGTGAGGAGGACGGAGAGCGTGGGGAGGACGGGGAGTGTGGGGAGGACGGGGAGTGTGGGGTGGATGGTGAGGACGTGCAGTGTGGGGAGGACGGGGAGTGTGGTCAGTACGGGGAGGGTGGTGAGGAGGGGGAGTGTGGGGAGGATGGGTAGTGTGTTGAGGACGGGGAGTGTGATGAGGACGGGGAGTGTGCGGAGGACGGGGAGTGTGCGGAGGATGGGGAGTGTGGGGAGTGTGCGGAGCGTGGGGAGGACGGGGAGCATGGGGAGGACGGGGAGCGTGGGGAGGACGGGGAGCGTGGGGAGGATGGGGAACGTGGGGAGGACGGGGAGCGTGGGGCGGACGGGGAGCGTGGGGAGGACGGGGAGCGTGGGGAGGACGGGGAGCGTGGGAAGGACGGGGAGCGTGGGGAGGACGGGGAGCGTGGGGAGGACGGGGAGCGTGGGGAGGACGGGGAGCGTGGGGAGGACGGGGAGGACGGGGAGTGTGGAGAGGACGGGGAGTGTGGGGAGGACGAGGAGTGTGGTGAGGACGGCGAGTGTGGTGTGGACAGGGAGCGTGGGGAGTGCGGTGAGGACGGGGAGTACGGCGAGTGTTGGGAGTGTGGTGAGTACGGGGACGGTGGTGAGGAGGGGGAGTGTGGGGAGGACGGGTAGTGTGTTGAGGACGGGGAGTGTGATGAGGACGGGGAGTGTGGGGATGACGGGGAGTTTGCGGAGGACCGCGCGTGTGGGGAGGACGGGGAGTGTGGGGAGGACGGGGAGTGTGGAGAGCGTGAGGATGGGGAGTGTGCGGAGGACGGGGAGTGTGCGGAGCGTTGGGAGGACGGGGAGCGTGGGGTGGACGGGGGGCGTGGGGAGGATGGGGAGTGTGGGGAGTGTGCGGAGGACGGGGAGTGTGGGGAGTTTGCGGAGGACGGGGAGTGTGCGGAGGACGGGGAATGTGGGGTGTGTGGTGAGGACGGAGTGTGGGTAGGGCGAGGAGTGTGGTGAGGACGGCGAGAGTGGTGTAGACGGGGAGCGTGGGGAGTGTGGTCAGGACGGGGAGTACGGCGAGTGTTGGGAGTGTGGTGAGTACGGGGAGGGTGGTGAGGACGGGGAGTGTGGGGAGGACAGGTAGTGTGTTGAGGACGGGGAGTGTGATGAGGACGGGTAGTGTGGGGAGGACGGGGAGTTTGCGGAGGACGGCGCGTGTGGGGAGGACGGGGAGTGTGGGGAGGACGGGGAGTGTGGGGAGGACGGGGAGTGTGGGGAGGACGGGGAGTGTGGGGAGGACGGGGAGTGTGGGGAGGACGGGGAGTGTGGGGAGGACGGGGAGTGTGGGGAGGACGGGGAGTGTGGAGAGCGTGAGGATGGGGAGTGTGGGGAGTGTGGGGAGTGCGAGGAGCGTGGGGAGAACGGGGAGCGTGAGGAGGACGGGGAGCGTGGGGAGGACGGGGAGTTTGGAGAGTGTGGGGAGGACGGGGAGTGTGGGGAGGACGGGGAGTGTGGGGAGGACGGGGAGTGTGGGGAGGACAGGGAGTGTGGGGAGGACGGGGAGTGTGTGGAGGACGGGGAGTGTGGGGAGTGTGGTGAGCACGGGAAGTGTGGAGAGTGTGGTGAGCACCGTGAGTGTGGTGAGCACGGGGAGTGTGGGGAGGACGGGGAGTGTGGGGAGGACGGGGAATGTGGGGTGTGTGGTGAGGACGGAGTGTGGGTATGGCGAGGAGTGTGGTGAGGACGGCGAGAGTGGTGTAGACGGGGATCGTGGGGAGTGTGGTCAGGACGGGGAGTACGGCGAGTGTTGGGAGTGTGGTGAGCACGGGGAGGGTGGTGAGGAAGGGGAGTGTGGGGAGGACGGGTAGTGTGTTGAGGACGGGGAGTGTGATGAGGACGGGGAGTGTGGGGAGGACGGGGAGTGTGGGGAGGACGGGGAGTGTGGGGAGGACGGGGAGTGTGGGGAGGACGGGGAGTGTGGGGAGGACGGGGAGTGTGGGGAGGACGGGGAGTGTGGGGCGGACGGGGAGTGTGGGGAGGACGGGGAGTGTGGGGAGGACGGGGAGTGTGGGGCGGACGGGGAGTGTGGGGAGGACGGGGAGTGTGGGGAGGACGGGGAGTGTGGAGAGCGTGAGGATGGGGGTTGTGGGGAGGACGGGGAGTGTGGGGAGTGTGGGGAGTGTGCGGAGCGTGGGGAGGACGGGGAGCGTGAGGAGGACGGGGGGCGTGGGGTGGACGGGGAGCGTGGGGAGGACGGGGAGTGTGGGGAGTGTGCGGAGGACGGGGAGTGTGCGGAGGACGGGGAGTGTGGGGAGTGTGGTGTTATAGAGGGAGTGTGCAGAGGACGGTGAGTGTGGGAAGGACGAGGAGTGTGGGGAGGACGAAGAGTGTGGGGAGGACGAAGAGTGTGGAGAGGACGAAGAGTGTGGGGAGGACGAAGAGTGTGGGGAGGACGGGGAGTGTGGGGAGGACGAGGAGTGTGGGGAGGACGGGGAGTGTGGGGAGGACGGGGACTGTGGGGAGGACGGGGAGTGTGGGGAGGACGGGGAGTGTGGGGAGGACGGGGAGTGTGGGGAGGACGGGGAGTGTGGGGAAGACGGGGAGTGTCGGGAGGACGGGGAGTTTGCGGAGGACGGGGCGTGTGGGGAGGACGGGGAGTGTGGGGAGGACGGGGAATGAGGGGAGGACGGGGAGTGTGGGGAGGACGACGAGTTTGCGGAGGACGGCGAGCGTGGGGAGGACGGCGAGCGTGGGGAGGACGGGGAGCGTGGGGAGGACGGGGAGTTTGCGGAGGACGGCGCGTGTGGGGAGGACGGGGAATGTGGGGAGGACGGGGAGTGTGGGGAGGACGGGGAGTGTGGGGAGGACGGGGAGTGTGGGGAGGACAGGGAGTGTGGGGAGCGTGAGGATGGGGAGTGTGGGGAGGATGGGGAGTGTGCGGAGCGTGGGGAGGACGGGGAGCGTGGGGAGGTGTGGGAGCGTGGGGAGGACTGGGAGCGTGGGGAGGACGGGGAGCGTGGGGAGGACGGGGAGCGTGGGGAGGACGGGGAGCGTGGGGAGTGTGCGGAGGACGGGGAGTGTGCGGAGGACGGGGAGTGTGCGGAGGACGGGGAGTGTGCGGAGGACGGGGAGTGTGGGGAGTGTGGTGATAACAGGGAGTGTGGAGAGGACGGGGAGTGTGGGGAGGACGAGGAGTGTGGGGAGGACGAGGAGTGTGGGGAGGACGAGGAGTGTGGGGAGGACGAAGAGTGTGGGGAGGACGAAGAGTGTGGGGAGGACGAAGAGTGTGGGGAGGACGAAGAGTGTGGGGAGGACGAAGAGTGTGGGGAGGACGAAGAGTGTGGGGAGGACGAAGAGTGTGGGGAGGACGAAGAGTGTGGGGAGGACGAAGAGTGTGGGGAGGACGAAGAGTGTGGGGAGGACGAAGAGTGTGGGAGGACGAAGAGTGTGGGAGGCCGAAGAGTGTGGGGAGGACGAAGAGTGTGGGGAGGACGAAGAGTGTGGGGAGGACGAAGAGTGTGGGGAGGACGAAGAGTGTGGGGAGGACGAAGAGTGTGGTGAGGACGAAGAGTGTGGGGAGGACGAAGAGTGTGGGGAGGACGAAGAGTGTGGGGAGGACGAAGAGTGTGGGGAGGACGAAGAGTGTGGGGAGGACGAAGAGTGTGGGGAGGACGAAGAGTGTGGGGAGGACGAAGAGTGTGGGGAGGACGAAGAGTGTGGGGAGGACGAAGAGTGTGGGGAGGACGAAGAGTGTGGGGAGGACGAAGAGTGTGGGGAGGACGAAGAGTGTGGGGAGGACGAAGAGTGTGGGGAGGACGGGGAGTGTGGAGAGGACGGGGAGTGTGTTGAAGACGGGGAGTGTGGGGAGGATGGGGAGTTTGCGGAGGACGGGGCGTGTGGGGAGGACGGGGAGCGTGGGGAGGACGGGGAGCGTGGGGAGGACGGGGAGCGTGGGGAGGACGGGGAGCGTGGGGAGGACGGGGAGCGTGGGGAGGACGGGGAGTTTGGAGAGTGTGGGGAGGACGGGGAGTGTGGGGAGTACGGGGAGTGTGGGGAGGACGGGGAGTGTGGGGAGGACGGGGAGTGTGGGGCGTGTGGTGAGCACGGGAAGTGTGGAGAGTGTGGTGAGCACGGGGAGTGTGGTGAGCACGGGGAGTGTGGGGAGGACGGGGAATGTGGGGTGTGTGGTGAGGACGGAGTGTGGGTAGGGCGAGGAGTGTGGTGAGGACGGCGAGAGTGGTGTAGACGGGGAGCGTGGGGAGTGTGGTGAGGACGGGGAGTACGGCGAGTGTTGGGAGTGTGGTGAGTATGGGGAGGGAGCTGAGGAGGGGCAGTTTGGGGAGGACGGGTAGCGTGTTGAGGACGGGTAGCGTGGGGAGGAAGGGGAGCATGGGGAGGACGGGGAGCGTGTGGAGGACGGAGAGCGTGGGGAGGACGGGGAGTGTGGGGAGGACGGGGAGTGTGGGGTGGATGGGGAGTGTGGTCAGTACGGGGAGGGTGGTGAGGAGGGGGAGTGTGGGGAGGATGGGTAGTGTGTTGAGGACGGGGAGTGTGATGAGGAGGGGGAGTGTGCGGAGGACGGGGAGTTTGCGGAGGATGGGGAGTGTGGGGAGTGTGCGGAGCGTGGGGAGGACGGGGAGCGTGGGGAGGACGGGGAGCGTGGGGAGGACGGGGGGCGTGGGGAGGACGGGGAACGTGGGGAGGACGGGGAGCGTGGGGCGGACGGGGAGCGTGGGGAGGACGGGGAGCGTGGGGAGGACGGGGAGCGTGGGGAGGACGGGGAGCGTGGGGAGGACGGGGAGCGTGGGGAGGACGGGGAGCGTGGGGAGGACGGGGAGCGTGGGGAGGACGGGGAGCGTGGGGAGGACGGGGAGCGTGGGGAGGACGGGGAGGACGGGGAGTGTGGAGAGGACGGGGAGTGTGGGGAGGACGAGGAGTGTGGTGAGGACGGCGAGTGTGGTGTGGACAGGGAGCGTGGGGAGTGCGGTGAGGACGGGGAGTACGGCGAGTGTTGGGAGTGTGGTGAGTACGGGGACGGTGGTGAGGAGGGGGAGTGTGGGGAGGACGGGTAGTGTGTTGAGGACGGGGAGTGTGATGAGGACGGGGAGTGTGGGGATGACGGGGAGTTTGCGGAGGACGGCGCGTGTAGGGAGGACGGGGAGTGTGGGGAGGACGGGGAGTGTGGGGAGGACGGGGAGTGTGGGGAGGACGGGGAGTGTGGAGAGCGTGAGGATGGGGAGTGTGGGGAGGACGGGGAGTGTGCGGAGTGTGGGGAGGACGGGGAGCGTGGGGTGGACGGGGGGCGTGGGGAGGACGGGGAGTGTGGGGAGTGTGCGGAGGACGGGGAGTGTGGGGAGTTTGCGGAGGACGGGGAGTGTGCGGAGGACGGGGAATGTGGGGTGTGTGATGAGGACGGAGTGTGGGTAGGGCGAGGAGTGTGGTGAGGACGGCGAGAGTGGTGTAGACGGGGAGCGTGGGGAGTGTGGTCAGGACGGGGAGTACGGCGAGTGTTGGGAGTGTGGTGAGTACGGGGAGGGTGGTCAGGACGGGGAGTGTGGGGAGGACAGGTAGTGTGTTGGGGACGGGGAGTGTGATGAGGACGGGTAGTGTGGGGAGGACGGGGAGTTTGCGGAGGACGGCGCGTGTGGGGAGGACGGGGAGTGTGGGGAGGACGGGGAGTGTGGGGAGGACGGGGAGTGTGGGGGAGGACGGGGAGTGTGGGGAGGACGGGGAGCGTGGGGAGAACGGGGAGTGTGGGGAGGACGGGGAGTGTGGGGAGGACGGGGAGTGTGGGGAGGACGGGGAGTGTGGGGAGGACGGGGAGTGTGGGGAGGACGGGGAGTGTGGGGAGGACGGGGAGTGTGGAGAGCGTGAGGATGGGGAGTGTGGGGAGTGTGGGGAGTGCGAGGAGCGTGGGGAGGACGGGGAGCGTGAGGAGGACGGGGAGCGTGGGGAGGACGGGGAGTTTGGAGAGTGTGGGGAGGACGGGGAGTGTGGGGAGGACGGGGAGTGTGGGGAGGACGGGGAGTGTGGGGAGGACGGGGAGTGTGGGGAGGACGGGGAGTGTGGGGAGGACGGGGAGTGTGGGGAGTGTGGTGAGCACGGGAAGTGTGGAGAGTGTGGTGAGCACGGGGAGTGTGGTGAGCACGGGGAGTGTGGGGAGGACGGGGAGTGTGGGGAGGACGGGGAATGTGGGGTGTGTGGTGAGGACGGAGTGTGGGTATGGCGAGGAGTGTGGTGAGGACGGCGAGAGTGGTGTAGACGGGGATCGTGGGGAGTGTGGTCAGGACGGGGAGTACGGCGAGTGTTGGGAGTGTGGTGAGCACGGGGAGGGTGGTGAGGAAGGGGAGTGTGGGGAGGACGGGTAGTGTGTTGAGGACGGGGAGTGTGATGAGGACGGGGAGTGTGGGGAGGACGGGGAGTGTGGGGAGGACGGGGAGTGTGGGGAGGACGGGGAGCGTGGGGAGGACGGGGAGCGTGGGGAGGACGGGGAGTGTGGGGAGGACGGGGAGTGTGGGGAGGACGGGGAGTGTGGGGAAGACGGGGAGTGTGGGGAAGATGGGGAGTGTGGGGAGGACGGGGAGTTTGCGGAGGACGGGGCGTGTGGGGAGGACGGGGAGTGTGGGGAGGACGGGGAGTGAGGGGAGGACGGCGAGTTTGCGGAGGACGGCGAGCGTGGGGAGGACGGCGAGCGTGGGGAGGACGGGGAGCGTGGGGAGGACGGGGAGCGTGGGGAGGACGGGGAGCGTGGGGAGGACGGGGAGCGTGGGGAGGACGGGGAGAGTGGGGAGGACGGCGAGTTTGCGGAGGACGGGGAGTGTGGGGAGGACGGGGAGTGTGGGGAGGACGGGGAGTGTGGGGAGGACGGGGAGTGTGGGGAGGACGGGGAGTGTGGGGAGGACGGGGAGTGTGGGGAGGACGGGGAGTGTGGGGAGGACGGGGAGTGTGGGGAGGACGGGGAGTGTGGGGAGGACGGAGATTGTGGGGAGCGTGAGGATGGGGAGTGTGGGGAGGACGGGGAGCGTGAGGAGGACGGGGAGCGTGAGGAGGACGGGGAGCGTGAGGAGGACGGGGAGCGTGGGGAGGACTGGGAGCGTGGGGAGGACGGGGAGTTTGGAGAGTGTGGGGAGGACGGGGAGTGTGGGGAGGACGGGGAGTGTGGGGAGGACGGGGAGTGTGGGGAGGACGGGGAGCGTGAGGAGGACGGGGAGCGTGAGGAGGACGGTGAGCGTGAGGAGGACGGGGAGCGTGGGGAGGACTGGGAGCGTGGGGAGGACGGGGAGTTTGGAGAGTGTGGGGAGGACGGGGAGTGTGGGGAGGACGGGGAGTGTGGGGAGGACGGGGAGTGTGGGGAGGACGGGGAGTGTGGGGAGGACGGGGAGTGTGGGGAGGACGGGGAGTGTGGGGAGGACGGGGAGTGTGGGGAGTGTGGTGAGCACGGGAAGTGTGGAGAGTGTGGTGAGCACGGGGAGTGTGGTGAGCACGGGGAATGTGGGGTGTGTGGTGAGGACGGAGTGTGGGAAGGGCGAGGAGTGTGTTGAGGACGGCGAGAGTGGTGTAGACGGGGAGCGTGGGGAGTGTGGTGAGGACGGGGAGTACGGCGAGTGTTGGGAGTGTGGTGAGTACGGGGAGGGTGGTGAGGACGGGGAGTGTGGGGAGGACGGGTAGTGTGTTGAGGACGGGGAGTGTGATGAGAACGGGTAGTGAGGGGAGGACGGGGAGTTTGCGGAGGACGGCGCGTGTGGGGAGGACGGGGAGTGTGGGGAGGACGGGGAGTGTGGGGAGGACGGGGAGTGTGGGGAGGACGGGGAGTGTGGGGAGGACGGGGAGTGTGGGGAGGACGGGGAGTGTGGGGAGGACGGGGAGTGTGGGGAGGACGGGGAGTGTGGGGAGGACGGGGAGTGTGGAGAGCGTGAGGATGGGGAGTGTGGGGAGGATGGGGAGTGTGGGGAGGACGGGGAGTGTGGGGAGTGTGGGGAGGACGGGGAGCGTGAGGAGGACGGGGGGCGTGGGGTGGACGGGGAGCGTGGGGAGGACGGGGAGTGTGGGGAGTGTGCGGAGGACGGGGAGTGTGCGGAGGACGGGGAGTGTGGGGAGTGTGGTGATAACAGGGAGTGTGGAGAGGACGGTGAGTGTGGGAAGGACGAGGAGTGTGGGGATGATGAAGAGTGTGGGGAGGATGAAGAGTGTGGGGAGGATGAAGAGTGTGTGGAGGACGAAGAGTGTGGGGAGGATGAAGAGTGTGGGGAGGACGGGGATTGTGGGGAGGACGGGGAGTGTGGGGAGGACGCTGAGTGTGGGGAGGACGGGGAGTGTGGGGAGGACGGGGAGTGTGGGGAGGACGGGGAGTGTGGGGAGGACGGGGAGTGTCGGGAAGACGGGGAGTGTGGGGAGGACGGGGAGTTTGCGGAGGACGGGGAGTTAGCGGAGGACGGGGCGTGTGGGGAGGACGGGGAGTGTGGGGAGGAAGGGGAGTGTGGGGAGGACGGCGAGTTTGCGGAGGATGGCGAGCGTGGGGAGGACAGGGAGCGTGGGGAGGACGGGGAGCGTGGGCAGGACGGGGAGTTTGCGCAGGACGGCGCGTGTGAGGAGGACGGGGAGCGTGGGGAGGACGGGGAGCGTGGGGAGGACGGGGAGTGTGGGGAGTGTGCGGAGGACGGGGTGTGTGCGGAGGACGGGGAGTGTGGGGAGTGTGGTGATAACAGGGAGTGTGGAGAGGACGGTGAGTGTGGGAAGGACGAGGAGTGTGGGGAGGACAAAGAGTGTGGGGAGGACGAGGAGTGTGGGGAGGTCGGGGAGTGTGGGGAGGACGGGGAGTGTGGGGAGGCCGGGGACTGTGGGGAGGACGGGGAGTGTGGGGAGGACGGGGAGTGTGGGGAGGACGGGGAGTGTGGGGAGGACGGGGAGTGTGGGAGGACGGGGAGTGTCGGGAAGACGGGGAGTGTGGGGAGGACGGGGAGTGTGGGGAAGACGGGGAGTGTGGGGAGGACGGGGAGTTTGCGGAGGATGGCGCGTGTGGGGAGGACGGGGAGCGTGGGGAGGACGGGGAGCGTGGGGAGGACGGGGAGCGTGGGGAGGACGGGGAGCGTGGGGAGGACGGGGAGCGTGGGGAGGACGGGGAGCGTGGGGAGGACGGGGAGCGTGAGGAGGACGGGGAGCGTGGGGAGGACGGGGAGCGTGCGGAGGACGGGGAGTTTGGAGAGTGTGGGGAGGACGGGGAGTGTGGGGAGGACGGGGAGTGTGGGGAGGACGGGGAATGTGGGGTGTGTGGTGAGGACGGAGTGTGGGTAGGGCGAGGAGTGTGGTGAGGACGGCGAGAGTGGTGTAGACGGGGAGCGTGGGGAGTGTGGTCAGGACGGGGAGTACGGCGAGTGTTGGGAGTGTGGTGAGCACGGGGAGGGTGGTGAGGAAGGGGAGTGTGGGGAGGACGGGTAGTGTGTTGAGGACGGGGAGTGTGATGAGGACGGGGAGTGTGGGGAGGACGGGGAGTGTGGGGAGGACGGGGAGTGTGGGGAGGACGGGGAGCGTGGGGAGGACGGGGAGCGTGGGGAGGACGGGGAGTGTGGGGAGGACGGGGAGTGTGGGGAGGACGGGGAGTGTGGGGAGGACGGGGAGTGTGGGGAAGACGGGGAGTGTGGGGAAGATGGGGAGTGTGGGGAGGACGGGGAGTTTGCGGAGGACGGGGCGTGTGGGGAGGACGGGGAGTGTGGGGAGGACGGGGAGTGAGGGGAGGACGGCGAGTTTGCGGAGGACGGCGAGCGTGGGGAGGACGGCGAGCGTGGGGAGGACGGGGAGCGTGGGGAGGACGGGGAGCGTGGGGAGGACGGGGAGCGTGGGGAGGACGGGGAGCGTGGGGAGGACGGGGAGAGTGGGGAGGACGGCGAGTTTGCGGAGGACGGGGAGTGTGGGGAGGACGGGGAGTGTGGGGAGGACGGGGAGTGTGGGGAGGACGGGGAGTGTGGGGAGGACGGGGAGTGTGGGGAGGACGGGGAGTGTGGGGAGGACGGGGAGTGTGGGGAGGACGGGGAGTGTGGGGAGGACGGAGATTGTGGGGAGCGTGAGGATGGGGAGTGTGGGGAGGACGGGGAGCGTGAGGAGGACGGGGAGCGTGAGGAGGACGGGGAGCGTGAGGAGGACGGGGAGCGTGGGGAGGACTGGGAGCGTGGGGAGGACGGGGAGTTTGGAGAGTGTGGGGAGGACGGGGAGTGTGGGGAGGACGGGGAGTGTGGGGAGGACGGGGAGTGTGGGGAGGACGGGGAGCGTGAGGAGGACGGGGAGCGTGAGGAGGACGGTGAGCGTGAGGAGGACGGGGAGCGTGGGGAGGACTGGGAGCGTGGGGAGGACGGGGAGTTTGGAGAGTGTGGGGAGGACGGGGAGTGTGGGGAGGACGGGGAGTGTGGGGAGGACGGGGAGTGTGGGGAGGACGGGGAGTGTGGGGAGGACGGGGAGTGTGGGGAGGACGGGGAGTGTGGGGAGTGTGGTGAGCACGGGAAGTGTGGTGAGCACGGGAAGTGTGGAGAGTGTGGTGAGCACGGGGAGTGTGGTGAGCACGGGGAATGTGGGGTGTGTGGTGAGGACGGAGTGTGGGAAGGGCGAGGAGTGTGTTGAGGACGGCGAGAGTGGTGTAGACGGGGAGCGTGGGGGAGTGTGGTGAGGACGGGGAGTACGGCGAGTGTTGGGAGTGTGGTGAGTACGGGGAGGGTGGTGAGGACGGGGAGTGTGGGGAGGACGGGTAGTGTGTTGAGGACGGGGAGTGTGATGAGAACGGGTAGTGAGGGGAGGACGGGGAGTTTGCGGAGGACGGCGCGTGTGGGGAGGACGGGGAGTGTGGGGAGGACGGGGAGTGTGGGGAGGACGGGGAGTGTGGGGAGGACGGGGAGTGTGGGGAGGACGGGGAGTGTGGGGAGGACGGGGAGTGTGGGGAGGACGGGGAGTGTGGGGAGGACGGGGAGTGTGGGGAGGACGGGGAGTGTGGGGAGGACGGGGAGTGTGGAGAGCGTGAGGATGGGGAGTGTGGGGAGGATGGGGAGTGTGGGGAGGACGGGGAGTGTGGGGAGTGTGGGGAGGACGGGGAGCGTGAGGAGGACGGGGGGCGTGGGGTGGACGGGGAGCGTGGGGAGTGTGCGGAGGACGGGGAGTGTGCGGAGGACGGGGAGTGTGGGGAGTGTGGTGATAACAGGGAGTGTGGAGAGGACGGTGAGTGTGGGAAGGACGAGGAGTGTGGGGATGATGAAGAGTGTGGGGAGGATGAAGAGTGTGGGGAGGATGAAGAGTGTGTGGAGAACGAAGAGTGTGGGGAGGATGAAGAGTGTGGGGAGGACGGGGATTGTGGGGAGGACGGGGAGTGTGGGGAGGACGCTGAGTGTGGGGAGGACGGGGAGTGTGGGGAGGACGGGGAGTGTGGGGAGGACGGGGAGTGTGGGGAGGACGGGGAGTGTCGGGAAGACGGGGAGTGTGGGGAGGACGGGGAGTTTGCGGAGGACGGGGAGTTAGCGGAGGACGGGGCGTGTGGGGAGGACGGGGAGTGTGGGGAGGAAGGGGAGTGTGGGGAGGACGGCGAGTTTGCGGAGGATGGCGAGCGTGGGGAGGACAGGGAGCGTGGGGAGGACGGGGAGCGTGGGCAGGACGGGGAGTTTGCGCAGGACGGCGCGTGTGAGGAGGACGGGGAGCGTGGGGAGGACGGGGAGCGTGGGGAGGACGGGGAGTGTGGGGAGTGTGCGGAGGACGGGGTGTGTGCGGAGGACGGGGAGTGTGGGGAGTGTGGTGATAACAGGGAGTGTGGAGAGGACGGTGAGTGTGGGAAGGACGAGGAGTGTGGGGAGGACAAAGAGTGTGGGGAGGACGAGGAGTGTGGGGAGGTCGGGGAGTGTGGGGAGGACGGGGAGTGTGGGGAGGCCGGGGACTGTGGGGAGGACGGGGAGTGTGGGGAGGACGGGGAGTGTGGGGAGGACGGGGAGTGTGGGGAGGACGGGGAGTGTGGGAGGACGGGGAGTGTCGGGAAGACGGGGAGTGTGGGGAGGACGGGGAGTGTGGGGAAGACGGGGAGTGTGGGGAGGACGGGGAGTTTGCGGAGGATGGCGCGTGTGGGGAGGACGGGGAGCGTGGGGAGGACGGGGAGCGTGGGGAGGACGGGGAGCGTGGGGAGGACGGGGAGCGTGGGGAGGACGGGGAGCGTGGGGAGGACGGGGAGCGTGGGGAGGACGGGGAGCGTGGGGAGGACGGGGAGCGTGAGGAGGACGGGGAGCGTGGGGAGGACGGGGAGCGTGGGGAGGACGGGGAGTTTGGAGAGTGTGGGGAGGACGGGGAGTGTGGGGAGGACGGGGAATGTGGGGTGTGTGGTGAGGACGGAGTGTGGGTAGGGCGAGGAGTGTGGTGAGGACGGCGAGAGTGGTGTAGACGGGGAGCGTGGGGAGTGTGGTCAGGACGGGGAGTACGGCGAGTGTTGGGAGTGTGGTGAGTACGGGGAGGGTGGTGAGGACGGGGAGTGTGGGGAGGACAGGTAGTGTGTTGAGGACGGGGAGTGTGATGAGGACGGGTAGTGTGGGGAGGACGGGGAGTTTGCGGAGGACGGCGCGTGTGGGGAGGACGGGGGAGTGTGGGGAGGACGGGGAGTGTGGGGAGGACGGGGAGTGTGGGGAGGACGGGGAGTGTGGGGAGGACGGGGAGTGTGGGGAGGACGGGGAGTGTGGGGAGGACGGGGAGTGTGGGGAGGACGGGGAGTGTGGAGAGCGTGAGGATGGGGAGTGTGGGGAGTGTGGGGAGTGCGAGGAGCATGAGGAGGACGGGGAGCGTGAGGAGGACGGGGAGCGTGGGGAGGACGGGGAGTTTGGAGAGTGTGGGGAGGACGGGGAGTGTGGGGAGGACGGGGAGTGTGGGGAGGACGGGGAGTGTGGGGAGGACAGGGAGTGTGGGGAGGACGGGGAGTGTGGGGAGGACGGGGAGTGTGGGGAGGACGGGGAGTGTGGGGAGGACGGGGAGTGTGGGGAGTGTGGTGAGCACGGGAAGTGTGGAGAGTGTGGTGAGCACGGGGAGTGTGGTGAGCACGGGGGGTGTGGGGAGGACGGGGAGTGTGGGGAGGACGGGGAATGTGGGGTGTGTGGTGAGGACGGAGTGTGGGTATGGCGAGGAGTGTGGTGAGGACGGCGAGAGTGGTGTAGACGGGGATCGTGGGGAGTGTGGTCAGGACGGGGAGTACGGCGAGTGTTGGGAGTGTGGTGCGCACGGGGAGGGTGGTGAGGAAGGGGAGTGTGGGGATGACGGGTAGTGTGTTGAGGACGGGGAGTGTGATGAGGACGGGGAGTGTGGGGAGGACGGGGAGTGTGGGGAGGACGGGGCGTGTGGGGAGGACGGGGAGTGTGGGGAGGACGGGGAGTGTGGGGAGGACGGGGAGTGTGGGGAGGACGGGGAGTGTGGGGGAGGACGGGGAGTGTGGGGAGGACGGGGAGTGTGGGGAGGACGGGGAGTGTGGAGAGCGTGAGGATGGGGAGTGTGGGGAGGACGGGGAGTGTGGGGAGTGTGGGGAGTGTGCGGAGCGTGGGGAGGACGGGGAGCGTGAGGAGGACGGGGGGCGTGGGGTGGACGGGGAGCGTGGGGAGGACGGGGAGTGTGGGGAGTGTGCGGAGGACGGGGAGTGTGCGGAGGACGGGGAGTGTCGGGAGTGTGGTGTTATAGAGGGAGTGTGCAGAGGACGGTGAGTGTGGGAAGGACGAGGAGTGTGGGGAGGACGAAGAGTGTGGGGAGGACGAAGAGTGTGGAGAGGACGAAGAGTGTGGGGAGGACGAAGAGTGTGGGGAGGACGGGGAGCGTGGGGAGGACGGGGAGCGTGGGGAGTACGGGGAGCGTGGGGAGGACGGGGAGTGTGGGGAGGACGGGGAGTGTGGGGAGGACGGGGAGTGTGGGGAAGACGGGGAGTGTGGGGAAGACGGGGAGTGTGGGGAGGACGGGGAGTGTGGGGAGGACGGTGAGTGAGGGGAGGACGGCGAGTTTGCGGAGGACGGCGAGCGTGGGGAGGACGGCGAGCGTGGGGAGGACGGGGAGCGTGGGGAGGACGGGGAGCGTGGGGAGGACGGGGAGCGTGGGGAGGACGGGGAGAGTGGGGAGGACGGCGAGTTTGCGGAGGACGGGGAGTATGGGGACGACGGGGAGTGTGGGGAGGACGGGGAGTGTGGGGAGGACGGGGAGTGTGGGGAGGACGGGGAGTGTGGGGAGGACGGGGAGTGTGGGGAGGACGGGGAGTGTGGGGGAGGACGGGGAGTGTGGGGAGGACGGGGAGTGTGGGGAGGACGGGGAGTGTGGGGAGGACGGAGAGTGTGGGGAGCGTGAGGATGGGGAGCGTGGGGAGGACGGGGAGCGTGAGGAGGACGGGGAGCGTGAGGAGGACGGGGAGCGTGGGGAGGACTGGGAGCGTGGGGAGGACGGGGAGTTTGGAGAGTGTGGGGAGGACGGGGAGTGTGGGGAGGACGGGGAGTGTGGGGAGGACGGGGAGTGTGGGGAGGACGGGGAGCGTGAGGAGGACGGGGAGCGTGAGGAGGACGGGGAGCGTGAGGAGGACGGGGAGCGTGGGGAGGACTGGGAGCGTGGGGAGGACGGGGAGTTTGGAGAGTGTGGGGAGGACGGGGAGTGTGGGGAGGACGGGGAGTGTGGGGAGGACGGGGAGTGTGGGGAGGACGGGGAGTGTGGGGAGGACGGGGAGTGTGGGGAGTGTGGTGAGCACGGGAAGTGTGGAGAGTGTGGTGAGCACGGGGAGTGTGGTGAGCACGGGGAATGTGGGGTGTGTGGTGAGGACGGAGTGTGGGAAGGGCGAGGAGTGTGGTGAGGACGGCGAGAGTGGTGTAGACGGGGAGCGTGGGGAGTGTGGTGAGGACGGGGAGTACGGCGAGTGTTGGGAGTGTGGTGAGTACGGGGAGGGTGGTGAGGACGGGGAGTGTGGGGAGGACGGGTAGTGTGTTGAGGACGGGGAGTGTGATGAGAACGGGTAGTGAGGGGAGGACGGGGAGTTTGCGGAGGATGGCGCGTGTGGGGGAGGACGGGGAGTGTGGGGAGGACGGGGAGTGTGGGGAGGACGGGGAGTGTGGGGAGGACGGGGAGTGTGGGGAGGACGGGGGAGTGTGGGGAGGACGGGGAGTGTGGAGAGCGTGAGGATGGGGAGTGTGGGGGAGGATGGGGAGTGTGGGGAGGACGGGGAGTGTGGGGAGTGTGGGGAGGACGGGGGAGCGTGAGGAGGACGGGGGGCGTGGGGTGGACGGGGAGCGTGGGGAGGACGGGGAGTGTGGGGAGTGTGCGGAGGACGGGGAGTGTGCGGAGGACGGGGAGCGTGGGGAGTGTGGTGATAACAGGGAGTGTGGAGAGGACGGTGAGTGTGGGAAGGACGAGGAGTGTGGGAAGGACGAGGAGTGTGGGGAGGATGAAGAGTGTGGGGAGGATGAAGAGTGTGGGGAGGATGAAGAGTGTGGGGAGGACGAAGAGTGTGGGGAGGACAGGGATTGTGGGGAGGACGGGGAGTGTGGGGAGGACGGGGAGTGTGGGGAGGACGGGGAGTGTGGGGAGGACGGGGAGTGTGGGGACGACGGGGAGTGTGGGGAGGACGGGGAGTGTCGGGAAGACGGGGAGTGTGGGGAGGACGGGGAGTTTGCGGAGGACGGGGAGTTTGCGGAGGACGGGGCGTGTGGGGAGGACGGGGAGTGTGGGGAGGAAGGGGAGTGTGGGCAGGACGGGGAGTTTGCGCAGGACGGCGCGTGTGAGGAGCACGGGGGAGCGTGGGGAGGACGGGGAGCGTGAGGAGGACGGGGAGTGTGGGGAGTGTGCGGAGGACGGGGTGTGTGCGGAGGACGGGGAGTGTGGGGAGTGTGGTGATAACAGGGAGTGTGGAGAGGACGGTGAGTGTGGGAAGGACGAGGAGTGTGGGGAGGACGAAGAGTGTGGGGAGGACGAGGAGTGTGGGGAGGTCGGGGAGTGTGGGGAGGACGGGGAGTGTGGGGAGGACGGGGAGTGTGGGGAGGACGGGGAGTGTGGGGAAGACGGGGAGTGTGGGGAAGACGGGGAGTGTGGGGAGGACGGGGAGTTTGCGGAGGACGGGGCGTGTGGGGAGGACGGGGAGTGTGGGGAGGACGGGGAGTGAGGGGGAGGACGGCGAGTTTGCGGAGGACGGCGAGCGTGGGGAGGACGGCGAGCGTGGGGAGGACGGGGAGCGTGGGGAGGACGGGGAGTGTGGGAGGACGGGGAGTGTCGGGAAGACGGGGAGTGTGGGGAGGACGGGGAGTTTGCGGTGGACGGGGCGTGTGGGGAGGACGGGGCGTGTGGGGAGGACGGGGCGTGTGGGGAGGACGGGGCGTGTGGGGAGGACGGGGAGTGTGGGGAGGACGGGGAGTGTGGGGGAGGACGGGGAGTTTGCGGAGGATGGCGAGCGTGGGGAGGACGGCGAGCGTGGGGAGGACGGCGAGCGTGGGGAGGACGGGGAGCGTGGGGAGGACGGGGAGCGTGGGGAGGATGGGGAGTTTGCGCAGGACGGCGCGTGTGAGGAGGATGGGGAGCGTGGGTAGGACGTGGAGTGTGGGGAGGACGGGGAGTGTGGGGAGTGTGCGGAGGACGGGGAGTGTGCGGAGGACGGGGAGTCTGGGGAGTGTGGTGATAACAGGGAGTGTGGAGAGGACGGGGAGTGTGGGAAGGACGAGGAGTGTGGGTGGACGAAGAGGGTGGGGAGGACGAAGTGTGTGAAGAGGACGGGGAGTGTGGGGAGGACGGGGAGTGTGGGGAAGACGGGGAGTGTGGGGAGGACGGGGAGTTTGCGGAGGACGGGGCGTGTGGGGAGGACGGGGAGTGTGGGGAGGACGGGGAATGAGGGGAGGACGGGGAGTGTGGGGAGGACGGCGAGTTTGCGGAGGACGGCGAGCGTGGGGAGGACGGCGAGCGTGGGGAGGACGGGGAGCGTGGGGAGGACGGGGAGTTTGCGGATGACGGCGCGTGTGGGGAGGACGGGGAATGTGGGGAGGACGGGGAGTGTGGGGAGGACGGCGAGTTTGCGGAGGACGGGGAGTGTGGGGAGGACGGGGAGTGTGGGGAGGACGGGGAGTGTGGGGAGGACGGGGAGTGTGGGGAGGACGGGGAGTGTGGGGAGGACGGGGAGTGTGGGGAGGACGGGGAGTGTGGGGAGGACAGGGAGTGTGGGGAGCGTGAGGATGGGGAGTGTGGGGAGGATGGGGAGTGTGCGGAGCGTGGGGAGGACGGGGAGCGTGGGGAGGAGTGGGAGCGTGGGGAGGACTGGGAGCGTGGGGAGGACGGGGAGCGTGGGGAGGACGGGGAGCGTGGGGAGGACGGGGAGCGTGGGGAGGACGGGGAGTGTGGGGAGTGTGCGGAGGACGGGGAGTGTGCGGAGGACGGGGAGTGTGTGGAGGACGGGGAGTGTGCGGAGGACGGGGAGTGTGGGGAGTGTGGTGATAACAGGGAGTGTGGGGAGGACGAGGAGTGTGGGGAGGACGAGGAGTGTGGGGAGGACGAAGAGTGTGGGGAGGACGAAGAGTGTGGGGAGGACGAAGAGTGTGGGGAGGACGACGAGTGTGGGGAGGACGAAGAGTGTGGGGAGGACGAAGAGTGTGGGGAGGACGAAGAGTGTGGGAGGACGAAGAGTGTGGGGAGGACGAAGAGTGTGGGGAGGACGAAGAGTGTGGGGAGGACGAAGAGTGTGGGGAGGACGAAGAGTGTGGTGAGGACGAAGAGTGTGGTGAGGATGAAGAGTGTGGGGAGGACGAAGAGTGTGGGGAGGACGAAGAGTGTGGGGAGGACGAAGAGTGTGGGGAGGACGAAGAGTGTGGGGAGGACGAAGAGTGTGGGGAGGACGAAGAGTGTGGGGAGGACGGGGAGTGTGGAGAGGACGGGGAGTGTGGGGAAGACGGGGAGTGTGGGGAGGATTGGGAGTTTGCGGAGGACGGGGCGCGTGGGGAGGACGGGGAGCGTGGGGAGGACGGGGAGCGTGGGGAGGACGGGGAGCGTGGGGAGGACGGGGAGCGTGGGGAGGACGGGGACCGTGGGGAGGACGGGGGAGCGTGGGGAGGACGGGGAGCGTGGGGAGGACGGGGAGTTTGGACAGTGTGGGGAGGACGGGGAGTGTGGGGAGGACGGGGGAGTGTGGGGAGGACGGGGAGTGTGGGGAGGACGGGGAGTGTGGGGCGTGTGGTGAGCACGGGAAGTGTGGAGAGTGTGGTGAGCACGGGGAATGTGGTGAGCACGGGGAGTGTGGGGAGGACGGGGAGTGTGAGGAGGACGGGGAATGTGGGGTGTGTGGTGAGGACGGAGTGTGGGTAGGGCGAGGAGTGTGGTGAGGACGGCGAGAGTGGTGTAGACGGGGAGCGTGGGGAGTGTGGTGAGGACGGGGAGTACGGCGAGTGTTGGGAGTGTGGTGAGTATGGGGAGGGTGCTGAGGAGGGGCAGTTTGGGGAGGACGGGTAGCGTGTTGAGGACGGGTAGCGTGGGGAGGACGGGGAGCATGGGGAGGACGGGGAGCGTGTGGAGGACGGAGAGCGTGGGGAGGACGGGGAGTGTGGGGAGGACGGTTAGTGTGGGGTGGATGGTGAGGACGTGCAGTGTGGGGAGGACGGGGAATGTGGTCAGTACGGGGAGGGTGGTGAGGAGGGGGAGTGTGGGGAGGATGGGTAGTGTGTTGAGGACGGGGAGTGTGATGAGGACGGGGAGTGTGCGGAGGACGGGGAGTGTGCGGAGGATGGGGAGTGTGGGGAGTGTGCGGAGCGTGGGGAGGACGGGGAGCGTGGGGAGGACGGGGAGCGTGGGGAGGACGGGGAACGTGGGGAGGACGGGGAGCGTGGGGAGACGGGGAGCGTGGGGAGGACGGGGAGCGTGGGGAGGACGGGGAGCGTGGGGAGGACGGGGAGCGTGGGGAGGACGGGGAGCGTGGGGAGGACGGGGAGCGTGGGGAGGACGGGGAGCGTGGGGAGGACGGGGAGCGTGGGGGAGGACGGGGAGCGTGGGGAGGACGGGGAGCGTGGGGAGGACGGGGAGCGTGGGGAGGACGGGGGAGGACGGGGAGTGTGGTGAGGACGGCGAGTGTGGTGTGGACAGGGAGCGTGGGGAGTGCGGTGAGGACGGGGAGTACGGCGAGTGTTGGGAGTGTGGTGAGTACGGGGACGGTGGTGAGGAGGGGGAGTGTGGGGAGGACGGGTAGTGTGTTGAGGACGGGGAGTGTGATGAGGACGGGGAGTGTGGGGATGACGGGGAGTTTGCGGAGGACGGCGCGTGTGGGGAGGACGGGGAGTGTGGGGAGGACGGGGAGTGTGGAGAGCGTGAGGATGGGGGAGTGTGGGGAGGACGGGGAGTGTGCGGAGCGTTGGGAGGACGGGGAGCGTGGGGTGGACGGGGGGCGTGGGGAGGACAGGACGGGGAGTGTGGGGAGTGTGCGGAGGACGGGGAGTGTGGGGAGTTTGCGGAGGACGGGGAGTGTGCGGAGGACAGGGAATGTGGGGGTGTGTGGTGAGGACGGAGTGTGGGTAGGGCGAGGAGTGTGGTGAGGACGGCGAGAGTGGTGTAGACGGGGAGCGTGGGGAGTGTGGTCAGGACGGGGAGTACGGCGAGTGTTGGGAGTGTGGTGAGTACGGGGAGGGTGGTGAGGACGGGGAGTGTGGGGAGGACAGGTAGTGTGTTGAGGACGGGGAGTGTGATGAGGACGGGTAGTGTGGGGAGGACGGGGAGTTTGCGGAGGACGGCGCGTGTGGGGAGGACGGGGAGTGTGGGGAGGACGGGGAGTGTGGGGAGGACGGGGAGTGTGGGGAGGGACGGGGAGTGTGGGGAGGACGGGGAGTGTGGGGGAGGACGGGGAGTGTGGGGAGGACGGGGAGTGTGGGGAGGACGGGGAGTGTGGAGAGCGTGAGGATGGGGAGTGTGGGGGAGTGTGGGGAGTGCGAGGAGCGTGGGGAGAACGGGGAGCGTGAGGAGGACGGGGAGCGTGGGGAGGACGGGGAGTTTGGAGAGTGTGGGGAGGACGGGGAGTGTGGGGGAGGACGGGGAGTGTGGGGAGGACAGGGAGTGTGGGGAGGACGGGGAGTGTGGGGAGGACGGGGAGTGTGGGGAGTGTGGTGAGCACGGGAAGTGTGGAGAGTGTGGTGAGCACCGTGAGTGTGGTGAGCACGGGGAGTGTGGGGAGGACGGGGGAGTGTGGGGAGGACGGGGAATGTGGGGGTGTGTGGTGAGGACGGAGTGTGGGTATGGCGAGGAGTGTGGTGAGGACGGCGAGAGTGGTGTAGACGGGGATCGTGGGGAGTGTGGTCAGGACGGGGAGTACGGCGAGTGTTGGGAGTGTGGTGAGCACGGGGGAGGGTGGTGAGGAAGGGGAGTGTGGGGAGGACGGGTAGTGTGTTGAGGACGGGGAGTGTGATGAGGACGGGGAGTGTGGGGAGGACGGGGAGTGTGGGGAGGACGGGGAGTGTGGGGAGGACGGGGAGTGTGGGGAGGACGGGGAGTGTGGGGAGGACGGGGGAGTGTGGGGGAGGACGGGGAGTGTGGGGCGGACGGGGAGTGTGGGGAGGACGGGGAGTGTGGGGAGGACGGGGGAGTGTGGGGAGGACGGGGAGTGTGGGGAGGACGGGGAGTGTGGAGAGCGTGAGGATGGGGTTTGTGGGGGAGGACGGGGAGTGTGGGGAGTGTGGGGAGTGTGCGGAGCGTGGGGAGGACGGGGAGCGTGAGGAGGACGGGGGGCGTGGGGTGGACGGGGAGCGTGGGGGAGGACGGGGAGTGTGGGGAGTGTGCGGAGGACGGGGAGTGTGCGGAGGACGGGGAGTGTGGGGAGTGTGGTGTTATAGAGGGATTGTGCAGAGGACGGTGAGTGTGGGAAGGACGAGGAGTGTGGGGAGGACGAAGAGTGTGGGGAGGACGAAGAGTGTGGAGAGGACGAAGAGTGTGGGGGAGGACGAAGAGTGTGGGGAGGACGGGGAGTGTGGGGAGGACGAGGAGTGTGGGGAGGACGGGGAGTGTGGGGAGGACGGGGGAGTGTGGGGAGGGACGGGGAGTGTGGGGAGGACGGGGAGTGTGGGGAGGACGGGGAGTGTGGGGAAGACGGGGGAGTGTCGGGAGGACGGGGAGTTTGCGGAGGACGGGGCGTGTGGGGAGGACGGGGGAGTGTGGGGAGGACGGGGAATGAGGGGATGACGGGGAGAGTGGGGAGGACGGCGAGTTTGCGGAGGACGGCGAGCGTGGGGGAGGACGGCGAGCGTGGGGAGGACGGGGAGCGTGGGGAGGACGGGGGAGTTTGCGGAGGACGGCGCGTGTGGGGAGGACGGGGAATGTGGGGGAGGACGGGGAGTGTGGGGAGGACGGGGAGTGTGGGGAGGACGGGGAGTGTGGGGAGGACAGGGAGTGTGGGGAGCGTGAGGATGGGGAGTGTGGGGAGGATGGGGAGTGTGCGGAGCGTGGGGAGGACGGGGAGCGTGGGGAGGTGTGGGAGCGTGGGGAGGACTGGGGAGCGTGGGGGAGGACTGGGAGCGTGGTGAGGACGGGGAGCGTGGGGAGGACGGGGAGCGTGGGGAGTGTGCGGAGGACGGGGAGTGTGCAGAGGACGGGGAGTGTGCGGAGGACGGGGAGTGTGCGGAGGACGGGGAGTGTGGGGAGTGTGGTGATAACAGGGAGTGTGGAGAGGGACGGGGAGTGTGGGGAGGACGAGGAGTGTGGGGGAGGAAGAGGAGTGTGGGGAGGACGAAGAGTGTGGGGGAGGACGAAGAGTGTGGGGAGGACGAGGAGTGTGGGGAGGACGGGGAGTGTGTGGGAGGACGGGGAGTGTGGGGAGGACGGGGGAGTGTGGGGAGGACGGGGAGTGTGGGGAGGACGGGGAGTGTGGGGGGAGGACGGGGAGTGTGGGGAAGACGGGGAGTGTCGGGAGGACGGGGAGTTTGCGGAGGACGGGGCGTGTGGGGAGGACGGGGAGTGTGGGGAGGACGGGGAATGAGGGGATGACGGGGAGTGTGGGGAGGACGGCGAGTTTGCGGAGGACGGCGGAGCGTGGGGGGAGGACGGCGAGCGTGGGGAGGACGGGGAGCGTGGGGAGGACGGGGAGTTTGCGGAGGACGGCGCGTGTGGGGGAGGACGGGGAATGTGGGGAGGACGGGGAGTGTGGGGAGGACGGGGAGTGTGGGGAGGACGGGGAGTGTGGGGAGGACAGGGAGTGTGGGGAGCGTGAGGATGGGGAGTGTGGGGGAGGATGGGGAGTGTGCGGAGCGTGGGGAGGACGGGGAGCGTGGGGAGGTGTGGGAGCGTGGGGAGGACTGGGAGCGTGGGGAGGACGGGGGAGCGTGGTGAGGACGGGGAGCGTGGGGAGGGGACGGGGAACGTGGGGAGTGTGCGGAGGACGGGGAGTGTGCAGAGGACGGGGAGTGTGCGGAGGACGGGGAGTGTGCGGAGGACGGGGAGTGTGGGGAGTGTGGTGATAACAGGGAGTGTGGAGAGGACGGGGAGTGTGGGGAGGACGAGGAGTGTGGGGAGGAAGAGGAGTGTGGGGAGGACGAAGAGTGTGGGGAGGACGAAGAGTGTGGGGAGGACGAAGAGTGTGGGGAGGACGAAGAGTGTGGGGAGGACGAAGAGTGTGGGGAGGACGAAGAGTGTGGGGAGGACGAAGAGTGTGGGGAGGACGAAGAGTGTGGGGAGGACGAAGAGTGTGGGGAGGACGAAGAGTGTGGGGAGGACGAAGAGTGTGGGAGGACGAAGAGTGTGGGGAGGACGAAGAGTGTGGGGAGGACGAAGAGTGTGGGGAGGACGAAGAGTGTGGTGAGGACGAAGAGTGTGGGGAGGACGAAGAGTGTGGGGAGGACGAAGAGTGTGGGGAGGACGAAGAGTGTGGGGAGGACGAAGAGTGTGGGGAGGACGAAGAGTGTGGGGAGGACGGGGAGTGTGGAGAGGACGGGGAGTGTGTGGAAGACGGGGAGTGTGGGGAGGACGGGGAGTTTGCGGAGGACGGGGCGTGTGGGGAGGACGGGGAGCGTGGGGAGGACGGGGAGCGTGGGGAGGACGGGGAGCGTGGGGAGGACGGGGAGCGTGGGGAGGACGGGGAGCGTGGGGAGGACGGGGAGTTTGGAGAGTGTGGGGAGGACGGGGAGTGTGGGGAGGATGGGGAGTGTGGGGAGGACGGGGAGTCTGGGGAGGACGGGGAGTGTGGGGCGTGTGGTGAGCACGGGAAGTGTGGAGAGTGTGGTGAGCACGGGGAGTGTGGTGAGCACGGGGAGTGTGGGGAGGACGGGGAATGTGGGGTGTGTGGTGAGGACGGAGTGTGGGTAGGGCGAGGAGTGTGGTGAGGACGGCGAGAGTGGTGTAGACGGGGTGCGTGGGGAGTGTGGTGAGGACGGGGAGTACGGCGAGTGTTGGGAGTGTGGTGAGTATGGGGAGGGTGCTGAGGAGGGGCAGTTTGGGGAGGACGGGGTAGCGTGTTGAGGACGGGTAGCGTGGGGAGGAAGGGGAGCATGGGGAGGACGGGGAGCGTGTGGAGGACGGAGAGCGTGGGGAGGACGGGGAGTGTGGGGAGGACGGGGAGTGTGGGGTGGATGGTGAGGACGTGCAGTGTGGGGAGGACGGGGAGTGTGGGGAGGACGGGGAGTGTGGTCAGTACGGGGAGGGTGGTGAGGAGGGGGAGTGTGGGGAGGATGGGTAGTGTGTTGAGGACGGGGAGTGTGATGAGGAGGGGGAGTGTGCGGAGGACGGGGAGTGTGCGGAGGATGGGGAGTGTGGGGAGTGTGCGGAGCGTGGGGAGGACGGGGAGCGTGGGGAGGACGGGGAGCGTGGGGAGGACGGGGGAGCGTGGGGAGGACGGGGAACGTGGGGAGGACGGGGAGCGTGGGGCGGACGGGGAGCGTGGGGAGGACGGGGAGCGTGGGGAGGACGGGGAGCGTGGGGAGGACGGGGAGCGTGGGGAGGACGGGGAGCGTGGGGAGGACGGGGGAGCGTGGGGAGGACGGGGAGCGTGGGGAGGACGGGGGAGGACGGGGAGTGTGGAGAGGACGGGGAGTGTGGGGAGGACGAGGAGTGTGGTGAGGACGGCGAGTGTGGTGTGGACAGGGAGCGTGGGGAGTGCGGTGAGGACGGGGGAGTACGGCGAGTGTTGGGAGTGTGGTGAGTACGGGGACGGTGGTGAGGAGGGGGAGTGTGGGGAGGACGGGTAGTGTGTTGAGGACGGGGAGTGTGGGGATGACGGGGAGTTTGCGGAGGACGGCGCGTGTAGGGAGGACGGGGAGTGTTGGGAGGACGGGGGAGTGTGGGGAGGACGGGGAGTGTGGGGAGGACGGGGAGTGTGGAGAGCGTGAGGATGGGGAGTGTGGGGAGGACGGGGAGTGTGCGGAGCGTGGGGAGGACGGGGAGCGTGGGGTGGACGGGGCGCGTGGGGAGGACGGGGAGTGTGGGGAGTGTGCGGAGGACGGGGAGTGTGGGGAGTTTGCGGAGGACGGGGAGTGTGCGGAGGACGGGGAATGTGGGGTGTGTGGTGAGGACGGAGTGTGGGTAGGGCGAGGAGTGTGGTGAGGACGGCGAGAGTGGTGTAGACGGGGAGCATGGGGAGTGTGGTCAGGACGGGGAGTACGGCGAGTGTTGGGAGTGTGGTGAGTACGGGGAGGGTGGTGAGGACGGGGAGTGTGGGGCGGACAGGTAGTGTGTTGAGGACGGGGAGTGTGATGAGGACGGGTAGTGTGGGGAGGACGGGGAGTTTGCGGAGGACGGCGCGTGTGGGGAGGACGGGGAGTGTGGGGAGGACGGGGAGTGTGGGGAGGACGGGGAGCGTGGGGAGGACGGGGAGTGTGGGGAGGATGGGGAGCGTGGGGAGAACGGGGAGTGTGGGGAGGACGGGGAGTGTGGGGAGGACGGGGAGTGTGGGGAGGACGGGGAGTGTGGGGAGGACGGGGAGTGTGGGGAGGACGGGGAGTGTGGGGAGGACGGGGAGTGTGGGGAGGACGGGGAGTGTGGGGAGGACGGGGAGTGTGGGGAGGACGGGGAGTGTGGGGAGGACGGGGAGTGTGGGGAGGACGGGGAGTGTGGGGAGGACGGGGAGTGTGGAGAGCGTGAGGATGGGGAGTGTGGGGAGTGTGGGGAGTGCGAGGAGCGTGGGGAGGACGGGGAGCGTGAGGAGGACGGGGAGCGTGGGGAGGACGGGGAGTTTGGAGAGTGTGGGGAGGACGGGGAGTGTGGGGAGGACGGGGAGTGTGGGGAGGACGGGGAGTGTGGGGAGGACGGGGAGTGTGGGGAGTGTGGTGAGCACGGGAAGTGTGGAGAGTGTGGTGAGCACGGGGAGTGTGGTGAGCACGGGGAGTGTGGGGAGGACGGGGAGTGTGGGGAGGACGGGGAATGTGGGGTGTGTGGTGAGGACGGAGTGTGGGTATGGCGAGGAGTGTGGTGAGGACGGCGAGAGTGGTGTAGACGGGGATCGTGGGGAGTGTGGTCAGGACGGGGAGTACGGCGAGTGTTGGGAGTGTGGTGAGCACGGGGAGGGTGGTGAGGAAGGGGAGTGTGGGGATGACGGGTAGTGTGTTGAGGACGGGGAGTGTGATGAGGACGGGGAGTGTGGGGAGGACGGGGAGTGTGGGGAGGACGGGGAGTGTGGGGAGGACGGGGAGTGTGGGGAGGACGGGGAGTGTGGGGAGGACGGGGAGTGTGGGGAGGACGGGGAGTGTGGGGAGGACGGGGAGTGTGGAGAGCGTGAGGATGGGGAGTGTGGGGAGGACGGGGAGTGTGGGGAGTGTGCGGAGCGTGGGGAGGACGGGGAGCATGAGGAGGACGGGGGGGCGTGGGGTGGACGGGGAGCAGGGGGAGGACGGGGAGTGTGGGGAGTGTGCGGAGGACGGGGAGTGTGCGGAGGACGGGGAGTGTGGGGAGTGTGGTGTTATAGAGGGAGTGTGCAGAGGACGGTGAGTGTGGGAAGGACGAGGAGTGTGGGGAGGACGAAGAGTGTGGGGAGGACGAAGAGTGTGGGGAGGACGAAGAGTGTGGGGAGGACGAAGAGTGTGGGGAGGACGGGGAGTGTGGGGAGGACGGGGAGTGTGGGGAGGACGGGGAGTGTGGGGAGGACAGGGAGTGTGGGGAGGACGGGGAGTGTGGGGAGGACGGGGAGTGTGGGGAAGACGGGGAGTGTGGGGAGGACGGGGAGTTTGCGGAGGACGGGGGCGTGTGGGGAGGACGGGGAGTGTGGGGGAGGACGGCGAGTTTGCGGAGGACGGCGAGCGTGGGGAGGACGGCGAGCGTGGGGAGGACGTGGAGCGTGGGGAGGACGGGGAGCGTGGGGAGGACGGGGAGCGTGGGGAGGACGGGGAGTTTGCGGAGGACGGCGCGTGTGAGGAGGACGGGGAGCGTGGGGAGGACGGGGAGCGTGGGGAGGACGGGGAGCGTGGGGAGGACGGGGAGCGTGTGGAGGACGGGGAGTGGGGGGAGTGTATGGAGGACGGGGAGTGTGCGGAGGACGGGGTGTGTGGGGAGTGTGGTGATAACAGGGAGTGTGGAGAGGACGGGGAGTGTGGGAAGGACGAGGAGTGTGGGGAGGACGAAGAGTGTGGGGAGGACGAAGAGTGTGGGGAGGACGGGGAGTGTGGGGAGGACGGGGAGTGTGGAGAGGACGGGGAGTGTGCGGAGGCCGGGGAGTGTGGGGAAGACGGGGGAGTGTGGGGAGGACGGGGAGTGTGGGGAGGACGGGGAGTTTGCGGAGGACGGGGAGTGTGCGGAGGACGGGGAGTGAGGGGAGGACGGCGAGTTTGCGGAGGACGGGGAGCGTGGGGAGGACGGGGAGCGTGGGGAGGACGGGGAGCGTGGGGAGGACGGAGAGTTTGCGGAGGACGGCCCGTGTGGGGAGGACGGGGAGTGTGGGGAGGACGGGGGAGAGTGGGGAGGACGGCGAGTTTGCGGAGGACGAGGAGTGTGGGGAGGACGGGGAGTGTGGGGAGGATGGGGAGTGTGGGGAGGACGGGGAGTGTGGGGAGGACGGGGAGTGTGGGGGAAGACGGGGAGTGTGGGGAGGACGGAGAGTGTGGGGAGCGTGAGGAAGGGGAGTGTGGGGAGGACGGGGAGCGTGAGGAGGACGGGGAGGCGTGAGGAGGACGGGGAGCGTGAGGAGGACGGGGAGCGTGGGGAGGACTGGGAGCGTGGGGAGGACGGGGAGTTTGGAGAGTGTGGGGTGGACGGGGAGTGTGGGGGAGGACGGGGAGTGTGGGGGAGGACGGGGAGTGTGGGGAGGACGGGGAGCGTGAGGAGGACGGGGAGCGTGAGGAGGACGGGGAGCGTGAGGAGGACGGGGAGCGTGGGGAGGACTGGGAGCGTGGGGAGGACTGGGAGCGTGGGGAGGACGGGGAGTTTGGAGAGTGTGGGGAGGACAGGGAGTGTGGGGAGGACGGGGAGTGTGGGGAGGACGGGGGGTGTGGGGAGTGTGGTGAGCACGGGAAGTGTGGAGAGTGTGGTGAGCACGGGGAGTGTGGTGAGCACGGGGAATGTGGGGTGTGTGGTGAGGACGGCGTGTGGGAAGGGCGAGGAGTGTGGTGAGGACGGCGAGAGTGGTGTAGACGGGGAGCGTGGGGAGTGTGGTCAGGACGGGGAGTACGGCGAGTGTTGGGAGTGTGGTGAGTACGGGGAGGGTGGTGAGGACGGGGAGTGTGGGGAGGACGGGTAGTGTGTTGAGGACGGGGAGTGTGATGAGAACGGGTAGTGAGGGGAGGACGGGGAGTTTGCGGAGGACGGCGCGTGTGGGGAGGACAGGGAGTGTGGGGAGGACGGGGAGTGTGGGGAGGACGGGGAGTGTGGGGAGGACGGGGAGTTTGGGGAGGACGGGGAGTGTGGGGAGGACGGGGAGTGTGGGGAGGACGGGGAGTGTGGAGAGCGTGAGGATGGGGAGTGTGGGGAGGATGGGGAGTGTGGGGAGGACGGGGAGTGTGGGGAGTGTGGGGAGGACGGGGAGCGTGAGGAGGACGGGGGGCGTGGGGTGGACGGGGGAGCGTGGGGAGGACGGGGAGTGTGGGGAGTGTGCGGAGGACGGGGAGTGTGCGGAGGACGGGGAGTGTGGGGAGTGTGGTGTTATAGAGGGAGTGTGCAGAGGACGGTGAGTGTGCGAAAGGACGAGGAGTGTGGGGAGGACGAAGAGTGTGGGGAGGACGAAGAGTGTGGAGAGGACGAAGAGTGTGGGGAGGACGAAGAGTGTGGGGAGGACGAAGAGTGTGGGGAGGACGGGGGAGTGTGGGGAGGACGGGGAGTACGGCGAGTGTTGGGAGTGTGGTGAGTACGGGGACGGTGGTGAGGAGGGGGAGTGTGGGGAGGACGGGTAGTGTGTTGAGGACGGGGAGTGTGATGAGGACGGGGAGTGTGGGGATGACGGGGAGTTTGCGGTGGACGGCGCGTGTAGGGAGGACGGGGAGTGTGGGGAGGACGGGGAGTGTGGGGAGGACGGGGAGTGTGGGGAGGACGGGGAGTGTGGAGAGCGTGAGGATGGGGAGTGTGGGGAGGACGGGGAGTGTGCGGAGCGTGGGGAGGACGGGGAGCGTGGGGTGGACGGGGGGCGTGGGGAGGACGGGGAGTGTGGGGAGTGTGCGGAGGACGGGGAGTGTGGGGAGTTTGCGGAGGACGGGGAGTGTGCGGAGGACGGGGAATGTGGGGTGTGTGGTGAGGACGGAGTGTGGGTAGGGCGAGGAGTGTGGTGAGGACGGCGAGAGTGGTGTAGACGGGGAGCGTGGGGCGTGTGGTCAGGACGGGGAGTACGGCGAGTGTTGGGAGTGTGGTGAGTACGGGGAGGGTGGTGAGGACGGGGAGTGTGGGGAGGACAGGTAGTGTGTTGAGGACGGGGAGTGTGATGAGGACGGGTAGTGTGGGGAGGACGGGGAGTTTGCGGAGGACGGCGCGTGTGGGGAGGACGGGGAGTGTGGGGAGGACGGGGAGTGTGGGGAGGACGGGGAGTGTGGGGAGGACGGGGAGCGTGGGGAGGAAGGGGAGCGTGGGGAGGACGGGGAGCGTGGGGAGGACGGGGAGCGTGGGGAGGACGGGGAGCGTGGGGAGGACGGGGAGCGTGGGGAGGACGGGGAGCGTGGGGAGGACGGGGAGCGTGGGGAGGACGGGGAGCGTGGGGAGGACGGGGAGCGTGGGGAGGACGGGGAGTGTGGGGAGGACGGGGAGTGTGGAGAGCGTGAGGATGGGGAGTGTGGGGAGTGCGAGGAGCGTGGGGAGGACGGGGAGCGTGAGGAGGACGGGGAGCGTGGGGAGGACGGGGAGTTTGGAGAGTGTGGGGAGGACGGGGAGTGTGGGGAGGACGGGGAGTGTGGGGAGGACGGGGAGTGTGGGGAGGACGGGGAGTGTGGGGAGGACGGGGAGTGTGGGGAGTGTGGTGAGCACGGGAAGTGTGGAGAGTGTGGTGAGCACGGGGAGTGTGGTGAGCACGGGGAGTGTGGGGAGGACGGGGAGTGTGGGGAGGACGGGGAATGTGGGGTGTGTGGTGGAGTGTGGGTATGGCGAGGAGTGTGGTGAGGACGGCGAGAGTGGTGTAGACGGGGATCGTGGGGAGTGTGGTCAGGACGGGGAGTACGGCGAGTGTTGGGAGTGTGGTGAGCACGGGGAGGGTGGTGAGGAAGGGGAGTGTGGGGAGGACGGGTAGTGTGTTGAGGACGGGGCGTGTGATGAGGACGGGGAGTGTGGGGAGGACGGGGAGTGTGGGGAGGACGGGGAGTGTGGGGAGGACGGGGAGTGTGGGGAGGACGGGGAGTGTGGGGAGGACGGGGAGTGTGGGGAGGACGGGGAGTGTGGGGAGGACGGGGAGTGTGGAGAGCGTGAGGATGGGGAGTGTGGGGAGGACGGGGAGTGTGGGGAGGACAGGGAGTGTGGGGAGGACGGGTGTGTGGGGAGGACGGGGGAGTGTGGGGAAGACGGGGAGTGTGGGGAGGACGGGGAGTTTGCGGAGGACGGGGCGTGTGGGGAGGACGGGGCGTGTGGGGAGGACGGGGAGTGTGGGGAGGACGGCGAGTTTGCGGAGGACGGCGAGCGTGGGGAGGACGGCGAGCGTTGGGAGGACGTGGAGCGTGGGGAGGACGGGGAGCGTGGGGAGGACGGGGGAGCGTGGGGAGGACGGGGAGTTTGCGGAGGACGGCGCGTGTGAGGAGGACGGGGAGCGTGGGGAGGACGGGGAGCGTGGGGAGGACGGGGAGCGTGGGGAGGACGGGGAGCGTGGGGAGGACGGGGAGTGGGGGGAGTGTATGGAGGACGGGGAGTGTGCGGAGGACGGGGTGTGTGGGGAGTGTGGTGATAACAGGGAGTGTGGAGAGGACGGGGAGTGTGGGAAGGACGAGGAGTGTGGGGAGGACGAAGAGTGTGGGGAGGACGGGGAGTGTGGGGGAGGACGGGGAGTGTGGAGAGGACGGGGAGTGTGCGGAGGCCGGGGAGTGTGGGGAAGACGGGGAGTGTGGAGAGGACGGGGAGTTTGCGGAGGACGGGGCGTGTGGGGAGGACGGGGAGTGTGCGGAGGACGGGGAGTGAGGGGGAGGACGGCGAGTTTGCGGAGGACGGCGAGCGTGGGGAGGACGGCGAGCGTGGGGAGGACGGGGAGCGTGGGGAGGACGGGGAGCGTGGGGAGGACGGGGAGCGTGGGGAGGACGGGGAGTTTGCGGAGGACGGCCCGTGTGGGGAGGACGGGGAGTGTGGGGAGGACGGGGAGAGTGGGGAGGACGGCGAGTTTGCGGAGGACGGGGAGTGTGGGGAGGACGGGGAGTGTGGGGAGGACGGGGAGTGTGGGGAGGACGGGGAGTGTGGGGAGGACGGGGAGTGTGGGGAGGACGGGGAGTGTGGGGAGGACGGGGAGTGTGGGGAGGAGTGTGGGAGGACGGAGAGTGTGGGGAGCGTGAGGAAGGGGAGTGTGGGGGAGGACGGGGAGCGTGAGGAGGACGGGGAGCGTGAGGAGGACGGGGAGCGTGAGGAGGACGGGGAGCGTGGGGAGGACTGGGAGCGTGGGGAGGACGGGGAGTTTGGAGAGTGTGGGGTGGACGGGGAGTGTGGGGAGGACGGGGAGTGTGGGGAGGACGGGGAGTGTGGGGAGGACGGGGAGCGTGAGGAGGACGGGGAGCGTGAGGAGGACGGGGAGCGTGAGGAGGACGGGGAGCGTGGGGAGGACTGGGAGCGTGGGGAGGACGGGGAGTTTGGAGAGTGTGGGGGAGGACGGGGAGTGTGGGGAGGACGGGGAGTGTGGGGAGGACAGGGAGTGTGGGGAGGACGGGGAGTGTGGGGAGGACGGGGAGTGTGGGGAGTGTGGTGAGCACGGGAAGTGTGGAGAGTGTGGTGAGCACGGGGAGTGTGGTGAGCACGGGGAATGTGGGGTGTGTGGTGAGGACGGCGTGTGGGAAGGGCGAGGAGTGTGGTGAGGACGGCGAGAGTGGTGTAGACGGGGAGCGTGGGGAGTGTGGTGAGGACGGGGAGTACGGCGAGTGTTGGGAGTGTGGTGAGTACGGGGAGGGTGGTGAGGACGGGGAGTGTGGGGAGGACGGGTAGTGTGTTGAGGACGGGGAGTGTGATGAGAACGGGTAGTGAGGGGAGGACGGGGAGTTTGCGGAGGACGGCGCGTGTGGGGAGGACAGGGAGTGTGGGGAGGACGGGGAGGACGGGGAGTGTGGGGAGGACGGGGAGTGTGGGGAGGACGGGGAGTGTAGGGAGGACGGGGAGTGTGGGGAGGACGGGGAGTGTGGGGAGGACGGGGAGTGTGGAGAGCGTGAGGATGGGGAGTGTGGGGAGGATGGGGAGTGTGGGGAGGACGGGGAGTGTGGGGAGTGTGGGGAGGACGGGGAGCGTGAGGAGGACGGGGAGCGTGGGGTGGACGGGGAGCGTGGGGAGGACGGCAGTGTGGGGAGTGTGCGGAGGACGGGGAGTGTGCGGAGGACGGGGAGTGTGGGGAGTGTGGTGATAACAGGGAGTGTGGAGAGGACGGTGAGTGTGGGAAGGACGAGGAGTGTGGGGAGGATGAAGAGTGTGGGGAGGATGAAGAGTGTGGGGAGGATGAAGAGTGTGGGGAGGATGAAGAGTGTGGGGAGGACGAAGAGTGTGGGGAGGACGAAGAGTGTGGGGAGGACGAAGAGTGTGGGGAGGACGGGGATTGTGGGGAGGACGGGGAGTGTGGGGAGGACGGGGAGTGTGGGGAGGACGGGGAGTGTGGGGAGGACGGGGGAGGTGTCGGGAAGACGGGGAGTGTGGGGAGGACGGGGAGTGTGGGGAGGACGGGGAGTTTGCGGAGGACGGGGCGTGTGGGGAGGACGGGGAGTGTGGGGAGGAAGGGGAGTGTGGGGGAGGACGGCGAGTTTGCGGAGGATGGCGAGCGTGGGGAGGAAAGGGAGCGTGGGGAGGACGGGGAGCGTGGGGAGGACGGGGAGCGTGGGCAGGACGGGGAGTTTGCGCAGGACGGGGCGTGTGAGGAGGACGGGGAGCGTGGGGAGGACGGGGAGCGTGGGGAGGACGGGGAGTGTGGGGAGTGTGCGGAGGACGGGGTGTGTGCGGAGGACGGTGAGTGTGGGGAGTGTGGTGATAACAGGGAGTGTGGAGAGGACGGTGAGTGTGGGAAGGACGAGGAGTGTGGGGAGGACGAAGAGTGTGGGGAGGACGAGGAGTGTGGGGAGGTCGGGGAGTGTGGGGAGGACGGGGAGTGTGGGGAGGACGGGGAGTGTGGGGAGGACGGGGAGTGTGGGGAGGACGGGGAGTGTGGGGAGGACGGGGAGTGTGGGAGGACGGGGAGTGTCGGGAAGACGGGGAGTGTGGGGGAGGACGGGGAGTTTGCGGTGGACGGGGCGTGTGGGGAGGACGGGGCGTGTGGGGAGGACGGGGCGTGTGGGGAGGACGGGGAGTGTGGGGAGGACGGGGAGTGTGGGGGAGGACGGGGAGTGTGGGGAGGACGGGGAGTGTGGGGAGGACGGGGAGTGTGGGGAGGACGGGGAGTGTGGGGAGGACGGGGAGTGTGGAGAGCGTGAGGATGGGGAGTGTGGGGAGTGCGAGGAGCGTGGGGAGGACGGGGAGCGTGAGGAGGACGGGGAGCGTGGGGAGGACGGGGAGTTTGGAGAGTGTGGGGAGGACGGGGAGTGTGGGGAGGACGGGGAGTGTGGGGAGGACGGGGAGTGTGGGGAGGACGGGGAGTGTGGGGAGGATGGGGAGTGTGGGGAGTGTGGTGAGCACGGGAAGTCTGGAGAGTGTGGTGAGCACGGGGAGTGTGGTGAGCACGGGGAGTGTGGGGGAGGACGGGGAGTGTGGGGAGGACGGGGAATGTGGGGTGTGTGGTGAGGACGGAGTGTGGGTATGGCGAGGAGTGTGGTGAGGACGGCGAGAGTGGTGTAGACGGGGATCGTGGGGAGTGTGGTCAGGACGGGGAGTACGGCGAGTGTTGGGAGTGTGGTGAGCACGGGGAGGATGGTGAGGAAGGGGAGTGTGGGGAGGACGGGTAGTGTGTTGAGGACGGGGAGTGTGATGAGGACGGGGAGTGTGGGGAGGACGGGGAGTGTGGGGAGGACGGGGAGTGTGGGGAGGACGGGGAGTGTGGGGAGGACGGGGAGTGTGGGGAGGACGGGGAGTGTGGGGAGGACGGGGAGTGTGGAGAGCGTGAGGATGGGGAGTGTGGGGAGGACGGGGAGTGTGGGGAGTGTGGGGAGTGTGCGGAGCGTGGGGAGGACGGGGAGCGTGAGGAGGACGGGGGGCGTGGGGTGGACGGGGAGCGTGGGGAGGACGGGGAGTGTGGGGAGTGTGCGGAGGACGGGGAGTGTGGGGAGTGTGGTGTTATAGAGGGAGTGTGCAGAGGACGGGAGTGTGGGGAGGACGAAGAGTGTGGAGAGGACGAAGAGTGTGGGGAGGACGGCGAGCGTGGGGAGGACGGCGAGCGTGGGGAGGACGGGGAGCGTGGGGAGGACGGGGAGTGTGGGGAGGACGGGGAGCGTGGGGAGGACGGGGAGTTTGCGGAGGACGGCCCGTGTGGGGAGGACGGGGAGTGTGGGGAGGACGGGGAGAGTGGGGAGGACGGCGAGTTTGCGGAGGACGGGGAGTGTGGGGAGGACGGGGAGTGTGGGGAGGACGGGGAGTGTGGGGAGGACGGGGAGTGTGGGGAGGACGGGGAGTGTGGGGAGGACGGGGAGTGTGGGGAGGACGGGGAGTGTGGGGAGGACGGGGAGTGTGGGGAGGACGGGGAGTGTGGGGAGGACGGGGAGTGTGGGGAGGACGGGGAGTGTGGGGAGGACGGAGAGTGTGGGGAGCGTGAGGAAGGGGAGTGTGGGGAGGACGGGGAGCGTGAGAAGGACGGGGAGCGTGAGGAGGACGGGGAGCGTGAGGAGGACGGGGAGCGTGGGGAGGACTGGGAGCGTGGGGAGGACGGGGAGTTTGGAGAGTGTGGGGTGGACGGGGAGTGTGGGGAGGACGGGGAGTGTGGGGAGGACGGGGAGTGTGGGGAGGACGGGGAGTGTGGGGAGGACGGGGAGCGTGAGGAGGACGGGGAGCGTGAGGAGGACGGGGAGCGTGAGGAGGACGGGGAGCGTGGGGAGGACTGGGAGCGTGGGGAGGACGGGGAGTTTGGAGAGTGTGGGGAGGACGGGGAGTGTGGGGAGGACGGGGAGTGTGGGGAGGACGGGGAGTGTGGGGAGGACGGGGAGTGTGGGGAGTGTGGTGAGCACGGGAAGTGTGGAGAGTGTGGTGAGCACGGGGAGTGTGGTGAGCACGGGGAATGTGGGGTGTGTGGTGAGGACGGCGTGTGGGAAGGGCGAGGAGTGTGGTGAGGACGGCGAGAGTGGTGTAGACGGGGAGCGTGGGGAGTGTGGTGAGGACGGGGAGTGTGATGAGAACGGGTAGTGAGGGGAGGACGGGGAGTTTGCGGAGGACGGCGCGTGTGGGGAGGACAGGGAGTGTGGGGAGGACGGGGAGTGTGGGGAGGACGGGGAGTGTGGGGAGGACGGGGAGTGTGGGGAGGACGGGGAGTGTGGGGGAGGACGGGGAGTGTGGGGAGGACGGGGAGTGTGGGGAGGACGGGGAGTGTGGAGAGCGTGAGGATGGGGAGTGTGGGGAAGATGGGGAGTGTGGGGAGGACGGGGAGTGTGGGGAGTGTGGGGAGGACGGGGAGCGTGAGGAGGACGGGGAGCGTGGAGTGGACGGGGAGCGTGGGGAGGACGGGGAGTGTGGGGAGTGTGCGGAGGACGGGGAGTGTGCGGAGGACGGGGAGTGTGGGGAGTGTGGTGATAACAGGGAGTGTGGAGAGGACGGTGAGTGTGGGAAGGACGAGGAGTGTGGGGAGGACGAAGAGTGTGGGGAGGATGAAGAGTGTGGGGAGGATGAAGAGTGTGGGGGTGTGGGGAGGATGAAGAGTGTGGGGAGGACGAAGAGTGTGGGGAGGACGAAGAGTGTGGGGAGGACGAAGAGTGTGGGGAGGACGAAGAGTGTGGGGAGGACGGGGATTGTGGGGAGGACGGGGAGTGTGGGGAGGACGGGGAGTGTGGGGAGGACGGGGAGTGTGGGGAGGACGGGGGAGTGTCGGGAAGACGGGGAGTGTGGGGAGGACGGGGAGTGTGGGGAGGACGGGGAGTTTGCGGAGGACGGGGCGTGTGGGGAGGACGGGGAGTGTGGGGAGGAAGGGGAGTGTGGGGAGGACGGCGAGTTTGCGGAGGATGGCGAGCGTGGGGAGGACGGGGAGCGTGGGGAGGACGGGGAGCGTGGGGAGGACGGGGAGCGTGGGCAGGACGGGGAGTTTGCGCAGGACAGCGCGTGTGAGGAGGACGGGGAGCGTGGGGAGGACGGGGAGCGTGGGGAGGACGGGGAGTGTGGGGAGTGTGCGGAGGACGGGGTGTGTGCGGAGGACGGTGAGTGTGGGGAGTGTGCTGATAACAGGGAGTGTGGAGAGGACGGTGAGTGTGGGAAGGACGAGGAGTGTGGGGAGGACGAAGAGTGTGGGGAGGACGAGGAGTGTGGGGAGGTCGGGGAGTGTGGGGAGGACGGGGAGTGTGGGGGAGGACGGGGAGTGTGGGGAGGACGGGGAGTGTGGGGAGGACGGGGAGTGTGAGGAGGACGGGGAGTGTGGGGAGGACGGGGAGTGTGGGAGGACGGGGAGTGTCGGGAAGACGGGGAGTGTGGGGAGGACGGGGAGTTTGCGGTGGACGGGGCGTGTGGGGAGGACGGGGCGTGTGGGGAGGACGGGGCGTGTGGGGAGGACGGGGCGTGTGGGGAGGACGGGGAGTGTGGGGAGGACGGGGAGTGTGGGGAGGACGGGGAGTGTGGGGAGGACGGGGAGTGTGGGGAGGACGGGGAGTGTGGGGAGGACGGGGAGTGTGGAGAGCGTGAGGATGGGGAGTGTGGGGAGTGCGAGGAGCGTGGGGAGGACGGGGAGCGTGAGGAGGACGGGGAGCGTGGGGAGGACGGGGAGTTTGGAGAGTGTGGGGAGGACGGGGAGTGTGGGGAGGACGGGGAGTGTGGGGAGGACGGGGAGTGTGGGGAGGATGGGGAGTGTGGGGAGTGTGGTGAGCACGGGAAGTCTGGAGAGTGTGGTGAGCACGGGGAGTGTGGTGAGCACGGGGAGTGTGGGGAGGACGGGGAGTGTGGGGAGGACGGGGAATGTGGGGTGTGTGGTGAGGACGGAGTGTGGGTATGGCGAGGAGTGTGGTGAGGACGGCGAGAGTGGTGTAGACAGGGATCGTGGGGAGTGTGGTCAGGACGGGGAGTACGGCGAGTGTTGGGAGTGTGGTGAGCACGGGGAGGGTGGTGAGGAAGGGGAGTGTGGGGAGGACGGGTAGTGTGTTGAGGACGGGGAGTGTGATGAGGACGGGGAGTGTGGGGAGGACGGGGAGTGTGGGGAGGACGGGGAGTGTGGGGTGGACGGGGAGTGTGGGGAGGACGGGGAGTGTGGGGAGGACGGGGAGTGTGGAGAGCGTGAGGATGGGGAGTGTGGGGAGGACGGGGAGTGTGGGGAGTGTGGGGAGTGTGCGGAGCGTGGGGAGGACGGGGAGCGTGAGGAGGACGGGGGGCGTGGGGTGGACGGGGAGCGTGGGGAGGACGGGGAGTGTGGGGAGTGTGCGGAGGACGGGGAGTGTGCGGAGGACGGGGAGTGTGTGGAGTGTGGTGTTATAGAGGGAGTGTGCAGAGGACGGTGAGTGTGGGAAGGACGAGGAGTGTGGGGAGGACGAAGAGTGTGGGGAGGACGAAGAGTGTGGAGAGGACGAAGAGTGTGGGGAGGACGAAGAGTGTGGGGAGGACGGGGAGTGTGGGGAGGACGGGGAGTGTGGGGAGGACGGGGAGTGTGGGGAGGACAGGGAGTGTGGGGAGGACGGGGAGTGTGGGGAGGACGGGGAGTGTGGGGAAGACGGGGAGTGTGGGGAGGACGGGGAGTTTGCGGAGGACGGGGCGTGTGGGCAGGACGGGGAGTGTGGGGAGGACGGCGAGTTTGCGGAGGACGGCGAGCGTGGGGAGGACGGCGAGCGTGGGGAGGACGTGGAGCGTGGGGAGGATGGGGAGCGTGGGGAGGACGGGGAGCGTGGGGAGGACGGGGAGTTTGCGGAGGACGGCGCGTGTGAGGAGGACGGGGAGCGTGGGGAGGACGGGGAGCGTGGGGAGGACGGGGAGCGTGGGGAGGACGGGGAGCGTGGGGAGGACGGGGAGTGGGGGGAGTGTATGGAGGACGGGGAGTGTGCGGAGGACGGGGTGTGTGGGGAGTGTGGTGATAACAGGGAGTGTGGAGAGGACGGGGAGTGTGGGAAGGACGAGGAGTGTGGGGAGGAACAAGAGTGTGGGGAGGACGAAGAGTGTGGGGAGGACGGGGAGTGTGGGGAGGACGGGGAGTGTGGAGAGGACGGGGAGTGTGCGGAGGCCGGGGAGTGTGGGGAAGACGGGGAGTGTGGGGAGGACGGGGAGTTTGCGGAGGACGGGGCGTGTGGGGAGGACGGGGAGTGTGCGGAGGACGGGGAGTGAGGGGAGGACGGCGAGTTTGCGGAGGACGGCGAGCGTGGGGAGGACGGCGAGCGTGGGGAGGACGGGGAGCGTGGGGAGGACGGGGAGCGTGGGGAGGACGGGGAGCGTGGGGAGGACGGGGAGCGTGGGGAGGACGGCCCGTGTGGGGAGGACGGGGAGTGTGGGGAGGACGGGGAGAGTGGGGAGGACGGCGAGTTTGCGGAGGACGGGGAGTGTGGGGAGGACGGGGAGTGTGGTGAGGACGGGGAGTGTGGGGAGGACGGGGAGTGTGGGGAGGACGGGGAGTGTGGGGAGGACGGGGAGTGTGGGGAGGACGGGGAGTGTGGGGAGGACGGGGAGTGTGGGGAGGACGGGGAGTGTGGGGAGGACGGAGAGTGTGGGGAGCGTGAGGATGGGGAGTGTGGGGAGGATGGGGAGTGTGGGGAGGACGGGGAGTGTGGGTGGACGAAGAGGGCGGGGAGGACGAAGAGTGTGGGGAGGACGGGGAGTGTGGGGAGGATGGGGAGTGTGAAGAGGACGGGGAGTGTGGGGAGGACGGGGAGTGTGGGGAAGACGGGGAGTGTGGGGAGGACGGGGAGTTTGCGGAGGACGGGGCGTGTGGGGAGGACGGGGAGTGTGGGGAGGACGGGGAATGAGGGGAGGACGGGGAGTGTGGGGAGGACGGCGAGTTTGCGGAGGACGGCGAGCGTGGGGAGGACGGCGAGCGTGGGGAGGACGGGGAGTGTGGGGAGGACGGGGAGTTTGCGGAGGACGGCGCGTGTGGGGAGGACGGGGAATGTGGGCAGGACGGGGAGTGTGGGGAGGACGGCGAGTTTGCGGAGGACGGGGAGTGTGGGGAGGACGGGGAGTGTGGGGAGGACGGGGAGTGTGGGGAGGACGGGGAGTGTGGGGAGGACGGGGAGTGTGGGGAGGACGGGGAGTGTGGGGAGGACGGGGAGTGTGGGGAGGACAGGGAGTGTGGGGAGCGTGAGGATGGGGAGTGTGGGGAGGATGGGGAGTGTGCGGAGCGTGGGGAGGACGGGGAGCGTGGGGAGGAGTGGGAGCGTGGGGAGGACTGGGAGCGTGGGGAGGACGGGGAGCGTGGGGAGGACGGGGAGCGTGGGGAGGACGGGGAGTGTGGGGAGTGTGCGGAGGACGGGGAGTGTGCGGAGGACGGGGAGTGTTCGGAGGACGGGGAGTGTGCGGAGGACGGGGAGTGTGGGGAGTGTGGTGATAACAGGGAGTGTGGAGAGGACGGGGAGTGTGGGGAGGACGAGGAGTGTGGGGAGGACGAGGAGTGTGGGGAGGACGAAGAGTGTGGGGAGGACGAAGAGTGTGGGGAGGACGAAGAGTGTGGGGAGGACGAAGAGTGTGGGGAGGACGAAGAGTGTGGGGAGGACGAAGAGTGTGGGGAGGACGAAGAGTGTGGGAGGACGAAGAGTGTGGGGAGGACGAAGAGTGTGGGGAGGACGAAGAGTGTGGGGAGGACGAAGAGTGTGGGGAGGACGAAGAGTGTGGTGAGGACGAAGAGTGTGGTGAGGACGAAGAGTGTGGGGAGGACGAAGAGTGTGGGGAGGACGAAGAGTGTGGGGAGGACGAAGAGTGTGGGGAGGACGAAGAGTGTGGGGAGGACGAAGAGTGTGGGGAGGACGAAGAGTGTGGGGAGGACGGGGAGTGTGGAGAGGACGGGGAGTGTGGGGAGGACGGGGAGTGTGGGGAGGACGGGGAGTTTGCGGAGGACGGGGAGCGTGGGGAGGACGGGGAGCGTGGGGAGGACGGGGAGCGTGGGGAGGTCGGGGAGCGTGGGGAGGACGGGGAGCGTGGGGAGGACGGGGAGTTTGGAGAGTGTGGGGAGGACGGGGAGTGTGGGGAGGACGGGGAGTGTGGGGAGGACGGGGAGTGTGGGGAGGACGGGGAGTGTGGGGAGGACGGGGAGTGTGGGGAGGACGGGGAGTGTGGGGCGTGTGGTGAGCACGGGAAGTGTGGAGAGTGTGGTGAGCACGGGGAGTGTGGTGAGCACGGGGAGTGTGGGGAGGACGGGGAGTGTGAGGAGGACGGGGAATGTGGGGTGTGTGGTGTGGACGGAGTGTGGGTAGGGCGAGGAGTGTGGTGAGGACGGCGAGAGTGGTGTAGACGGGGAGCGTGGGGAGTGTGGTGAGGACGGGGAGTACGGCGAGTGTTGGGAGTGTGGTGAGTATGGGGAGGGTGCTGAGAAGGGGCAGTTTGGGGAGGACGGGTAGCGTGTTGAGGACGGGTAGCGTGGGGAGGACGGGGAGCATGGGGAGGACGGGGAGCGTGTGGAGGACGGAGAGCGTGGGGAGGACGGAGAGTGTGGGGAGGACGGGGAGTGTGGGGTGGATGGTGAGGACGTGCAGTGTGGGGAGGACGGGGAGTGTGGGGAGGACGGGGAGTGTGGTCAGTACGGGGAGGGTGGTGAGGAGGGGGAGTGTGGGGAGGATGGGTAGTGTGTTGAGGACGGGGAGTGTGATGAGGACGGGGAGTGTGCGGAGGACGGGGAGTGTGCGGAGGATGGGGAGTGTGGGGAGTGTGCGGAGCGTGGGGAGGACGGGGAGCGTGGGGAGGACGGGGAGCGTGGGGAGGACGGGGAGCGTGGGGAGGATGGGGTACGTGGGGAGGATGGGGAGCGTGGGGCGGACGGGGAGCGTGGGGAGGACGGGGAGCGTGGGGAGGACGGGGAGCGTGGGGAGGACGGGGAGCGTGGGGAGGACGGGGAGCGTGGGCAGGACGGGGAGCGTGGGGAGGACGGGGAGCGTGGGGAGGACGGGGAGCGTGGGGAGGACGGGGAGGACGGGGAGTGTGGAGAGGACGGGGAGTGTGGGGAGTGTGCGGAGTGTGGGGAGTGTGCGGAGTGTGGGGAGGACGGGGAGCGTGGGGAGGACGGGGAGCGTGGGGAGGATGGGGTACGTGGGGAGGACGGGGAGCGTGGGGCGGACGGGGAGCGTGGGGAGGACGGGGAGCGTGGGGAGGACGGGGAGCGTGGGGAGGACGGGGAGCGTGGGGAGGACGGGGAGCGTGGGGAGGACGGGGAGCGTGGGGAGGACGGGGAGTTTGCGGAGGACGGCCCGTGTGGGGAGGACGGGGAGTGTGGGGAGGATGGGGAGAGTGGGGAGGACGGCGAGTTTGCGGAGGACGGGGAGTGTGGGGAGGACGGGGAGTGTGGTGAGGACGGGGAGTGTGGGGAGGACGGGGAGTGTGGGGAGGACGGGGAGTGTGGGGAGGACGGGGAGTGTGGGGAGGACGGGGAGTGTGGGGAGGACGGGGAGTGTGGGGAGGACGGGGAGTGTGGGGAGGACGGAGAGTGTGGGGAGCGTGAGGATGGGGAGTGTGGGGAGGACGGGGAGCGTGAGGAGGACGGGGAGCGTGAGGAGGACGGGGAGCGTGAGGAGGACGGGGAGCGTGAGGAGGACGGGGAGCGTGGGGAGGACTGGGAGCGTGGGGTGGACGGGGAGTTTGGAGAGTGTGGGGTGGACGGGGAGTGTGGGGAGGACGGGGAGTGTGGGGAGGACGGGGAGTGTGGGGAGGACGGGGAGCGTGAGGAGGACGGGGAGCGTGAGGAGGACGGGGAGCGTGAGGAGGACGGGGAGCGTGGGGAGGACTGGGAGCGTGGGGAGGACGGGGAGTTTGGAGAGTGTGGGGAGGACGGGGAGTGTGGGGAGGACGGGGAGTGTGGGGAGGACAGGGAGTGTGGGGAGGACGGGGAGTGTGGGGAGGACGGGGAGTGTGGGGAGTGTGGTGAGCACGGGAAGTGTGGAGAGTGTGGTGAGCACGGGGAGTGTGGTGAGCACGGGGAATGTGGGGTGTGTGGTGAGGACGGAGTGTGGGAAGGGCGAGGAGTGTGGTGAGGACGGCGAGAGTGGTGTAGACGGGGAGCGTGGGGAGTGTGGTGAGGACGGGGAGTACGGCGAGTGTTGGGAGTGTGGTGAGTACGGGGAGGGTGGTGAGGACGGGGAGTGTGGGGAGGACGGGTAGTGTGTTGAGGACGGGGAGTGTGATGAGAACGGGTAGTGAGGGGAGGACGGGGAGTTTGCGGAGGACGGCGCGTGTGGGGAGGACGGGGAGTGTGGGGAGGACGGGGAGTGTGGGGAGGACGGGGAGTGTGGGGAGGACGGGGAGTGTGGGGAGGACGGGGAGTGTGGGGAGGACGGGGAGTGTGGAGAGCGTGAGGATGGGGAGTGTGGGGAGGATGGGGAGTGTGGGGAGGACGGGGAGTGTGGGGAGTGTGGGGAGGACGGGGAGCGTGAGGAGGACGGGGGGCGTGGGGTGGACGGGGAGCGTGGGGAGGACGGGGAGTGTGGGGAGTGTGCGGAGGACGGGGAGTGTGCGGAGGACGGGGAGTGTTGGGAGTGTGGTGATAACAGGGAGTGTGGAGAGGACGGTGAGTGTGGGAAGGACGAGGAGTGTGGGGAGGATGAAGAGTGTGGGGAGGATGAAGAGTGTGGGGAGGATGAAGAGTGTGGGGAGGACGAAGAGTGTGGGGAGGACGAAGAGTGTGGGGAGGACGGGGATTGTGGGGAGGACGGGGAGTGTGGGGAGGACGGGGAGTGTGGGGAGGACGGGGAGTGTGGGGAGGACGGGGAGTGTCGGGAAGACGGGGAGTGTGGGGAGGACGGGGAGTTTGCGGAGGACGGGGAGTTTGCGGAGGACGGGGGGGCGTGTGGGGAGGACGGGGAGTGTGGGGAGGAAGGGGAGTGTGGGGAGGACGGCGAGTTTGCGGAGGATGGCGAGCGTGGGGAGGACGGGGAGCGTGGGGAGGACGGGGAGCGTGGGGAGGACGGGGAGCGTGGGCAGGACGGGGAGTTTGCGCAGGACAGCGCGTGTGAGGAGGACGGGGAGCGTGGGGAGGACGGGGAGCGTGGGGAGGACGGGGAGCGTGGGGAGTGTGCGGAGGACGGGGTGTGTGCGGAGGACGGTGAGTGTGGGGAGTGTGGTGATAACAGGGAGTGTGGAGAGGACGGTGTGTGTGGGAAGGACGAGGAGTGTGGGGAGGACGAAGAGTGTGGGGAGGACGAGGAGTGTGGGGAGGTCGGGGAGTGTGGGGAGGACGGGGAGTGTGGGGAGGACGGGGAGTGTGGGGAGGACGGGGAGTGTGGGGAGGACGGTGAGTGTGGGGAGGACGGGGAGTGTGGGGAGGACGGGGAGTGTGGGAGGACGGGGAGTGTCGGGAAGACGGGGAGTGTGGGGAGGACGGGGAGTTTGCGGTGGACGGGGCGTGTGGGGAGGACGGGGAGTTTGCGGAGGATGGCGAGCGTGGGGAGGACGGCGAGCGTGGGGAGGACAGCGAGCGTGGGGAGGACGGGGAGCGTGGGGAGGACGGGGAGCGTGGGGAGGACGGGGAGCGTGGGGAGGAAGGGGAGTTTGCGCAGGACGGCGCGTGTGAGGAGGACGGGGAGCGTGGGTAGGACGTGGAGTGTGGGGAGGACGGGGAGTGTGGGGAGTGTGCGGAGGACGGGGAGTGTGCCGAGGACGGGGAGTCTGGGGAGTGTGGTGATAACAGGGAGTGTGGAGAGGACGGGGAGTGTGGGAAGGACGAGGAGTGTGGGTGGACGAAGAGGGCGGGGAGGACGAAGAGTGTGGGGAGGAAGGGGAGTGTGGGGAGGACGGGGAGTGTGAAGAGGACGGGGAGTGTGGGGAGGACAGGGAGTGTGGGGAAGACGGGGAGTGTGGGGAGGACGGGGAGTTTGCGGAGGACGGGGCGTGTGGGGAGGACGGGGAGTGTGGGGAGGACGGGGAATGAGGGGAGGACGGGGAGTGTGGGGAGGACGGCGAGTTTGCGGAGGACGGCGAGCGTGGGGAGGACGGCGAGCGTGGGGAGGACGGGGAGCGTGGGGAGGACGGGGAGTTTGCGGAGGACGGCGCGTGTGGGGAGGACGGGGAATGTGGGGAGGACGGGGAGTGTGGGGAGGACGGCGAGTTTGCGGAGGATGGGGAGTGTGGGGAGGACGGGGAGTGTGGAAAGGATGGGGAGTGTGGGGAGGACGGGGAGTGTGGGGAGGACGGGGAGTGTGGGGAGGACGGGGAGTGTGGGGAGGACGGGGAGTGTGGGGAGGACAGGGAGTGTGGGGAGCGTGAGGATGGGGAGTGTGGGGAGGATGGGGAGTGTGCGGAGCGTGGGGAGGACGGGGAGCGTGGGGAGGAGTGGGAGCGTGGGGAGGAGTGGGAGCGTGGGGAGGACGGGGAGCGTGGGGAGGACGGGGAGCGTGGGGAGGACGGGGAGTGTGGGGAGTGTGCGGAGGACGGGGAGTGTGCGGAGGACGGGGAGTGTGCGGAGGACGGGGAGTGTGCGGAGGACGGGGAGTGTGGGGAGTGTGGTGATAACAGGGAGTGTGGAGTGGACGGGGAGTGTGGGGAGGACGAGGAGTGTGGGGAGGACGAGGAGTGTGGGGAGGACGAAGAGTGTGGGGAGGACGAAGAGTGTGGGGAGGACGAAGAGTGTGGGGAGGACGAAGAGTGTGGGGAGGACGAAGAGTGTGGGGAGGACGAAGAGTGTGGGGAGGACGAAGAGTGTGGGAGGACGAAGAGTGTGGGGAGGACGAAGAGTGTGGGGAGGACGAAGAGTGTGGGGAGGACGAAGAGTGTGGGGAGGACGAAGAGTGTGGTGAGGACGAAGAGTGTGGGGAGGACGAAGAGTGTGGGGAGGACGAAGAGTGTGGGGAGGACGAAGAGTGTGGGGAGGACGAAGAGTGTGGGGAGGACGAAGAGTGTGGGGAGGACGAAGAGTGTGGGGAGGACGGGGAGTGTGGAGAGGACGGGGAGTGTGGGGAAGACGGGGAGTGTGGGGAGGACGGGGAGTTTGCGGAGGACGGGGAGCGTGGGGAGGACGGGGAGCGTGGGGAGGACGGGGAGCGTGGGGAGGACGGGGAGCGTGGGGAGGACGGGGAGCGTGGGGAGGACGGGGAGCGTGGGGAGGACGGGGAGCGTGGGGAGGACGGGGAGCGTGGGGAGGACGGGGAGCGTGGGGAGGACGGGGAGTTTGGAGAGTGTGGGGAGGACGGGGAGTGTGGGGAGGACGGGGAGTGTGGGGAGGACGGGGAGTGTGGGGAGGACGGGGAGTGTGGGGAGGACGGGGAGTGTGGGGCGTGTGGTGAGCACGGGAAGTGTGGAGAGTGTGGTGAGCACGGGGAGTGTGGTGAGCACGGGGAGTGTGGGGAGGACGGGGAGTGTGAGGAGGACGGGGAATGTGGGGTGTGTGGTGAGGACGGAGTGTGGGTAGGGCGAGGAGTGTGGTGAGGACGGCGAGAGTGGTGTAGACGGGGAGCGTGGGGAGTGTGGTGAGGACGGGGAGTACGGCGAGTGTTGGGAGTGTGGTGAGTATGGGGAGGGTGCTGAGGAGGGGCAGTTTGGGGAGGACGGGTAGCGTGTTGAGGACGGGTAGCGTGGGGAGGACGGGGAGCATGGGGAGAATGGGGAGCGTGTGGAGGACGGAGAGCGTGGGGAGGACGGAGAGTGTGGGGAGGACGGGGAGTGTGGGGTGGATGGTGAGGACGTGCAGTGTGGGGAGGACGGGGAGTGTGGGGAGGACGGGGAGTGTGGGGAGGACGGGGAGTGTGGTCAGTACGGGGAGGGTGGTGAGGAGGGGGAGTGTGGGGAGGATGGGTAGTGTGTTGAGGACGGGGAGTGTGATGAGGACGGGGAGTGTGCGGAGGACGGGGAGTGTGCGGAGGATGGGGAGTGTGGGGAGTGTGCTGAGCGTGGGGAGGACGGGGAGCGTGGGGAGGACGGGGAGCGTGGGGAGGACAGGGAGCGTGGGGAGGATGGGGTACGTGGGGAGGACGGGGAGCGTGGGGAGGACGGGGAGCGTGGGGAGGACGGGGAGCGTGGGGAGGACGGGGAGCGTGGGGAGGACGGGGAGCGTGGGGAGGACGGGGAGCGTGGGGAGGACGGGGAGCGTGGGGAGGACGGGGAGCGTGGGGAGGACGGGGAGGACGGGGAGTGTGGAGAGGACGGGGAGTGTGGGGAGGACGAGGAGTGTGGTGAGGACGGCGAGTGTGGTGTGGACAGGGAGCGTGGGGAGTGCGGTGAGGACGGGGAGTACGGCGAGTGTTGGGAGTGTGGTGAGTACGGGGACGGTGGTGAGGAGGGGGAGTGTGGGGAGGACGGGTAGTGTGTTGAGGACGGGGAGTGTGATGAGGACGGGGAGTGTGGGGATGACGGGGAGTTTGCGGAGCACGGCGCGTGTGGGGAGGACGGGGAGTGTGGGGAGGACGGGGAGTGTGGGGAGGACGGGGAGTGTGGGGAGGACGGGGAGTGTGGGGAGGACGGGGTGCGTGGGGAGGACGGGGAGCGTGGGGAGGACGGGGAGTTTGCGCAGGACGGGGAGTGTGGGGAGTGTGCGGAGGACGGGGAGTGTGCGGAGGACGGGGAGTGTGGGGAGTGTGGTGATAACAGGGAGTGTGGAGAGGACGGGGAGTGTGGGAAGGACGAGGAGTGTGGGTGGACGAAGAGGGTGGGGAGGACGAAGAGTGTGGGGAGGACGGGGAGTGTGGGGAGGACGGGGAGTGTGGGGAGGACGGGGAGTGTGGGGAAGACGGGGAGTGTGGGGAGGACGGGGAGTTTGCGGAGGACGGGGGGTGTGGGGAGGACGGGGAGTGTGGGGAGGACGGGAAATGAGGGGAGGACGGGGAGTGTGGGGGAGGACGGCGAGTTTGCGGAGAACGGCGAGCGTGGGGAGGACGGCGAGCGTGGGGAGGACGGGGAGCGTTGGGGAGGACGGGGAGCGTGGGGAGGACGGGGAGCGTGGGGAGGACGGCGAGTTTGCGGAGGACGGGGAGTGTGCGGAGGACGGGGAGTGTGGGGAGGACGGGGAGTGTGGGGAGGACGGGGAGTGTGGGGAGGACGGGGAGTGTGGGGAGGACAGGGAGTGTGGGGAGCGTGAGGATGGGGAGTGTGGGGAGGATGGGGAGTGTGCGGAGTGTGGGGATTGTGCGGAGCGTGGGGAGGACGGGGAGCGTGGGGAGGAGTGGGAGCGTGGGGAGGACTGGGAGCGTGGGGAGGACGGGGAGCGTGGGGAGGACGGGGAGCATGGGGAGGACGGGGAGCGTGGGGAGCACGGGGAGCGTGGTGAGGACGGGGAGCGTGGGGAGTGTGCGGAGGACGGGGAGTGTGCGGAGGACGGGGAGTGTGCGGAGGACGGGGAGTGTGCGGAGGACGGGGAGTGTGGGGAGTGTGGTGATAACAGGGAGTGTGGAGAGGACGGGGAGTGTGGGGAGGACGGGGAGTGTGGGGAGGACGGGGAGCGTGGGGAGGACGGGGAGCGTGGGGAGTACGGGGAGCGTGGGGAGGACCAAGAGCGTGGGGAGGACCAAGAGCGTGGGGAGGACCAACTGCGTGGGGAGGACCAGGAGCGTGGGGAAGACCAGGAGCGTGGGGAGGACGAGGAGCGTGTGGATGACGAGGAGCGTGGGGAGGACGGGGAGCGTGGTGTGGACGGGGAGCGTGGGGAGTGTGGTGAGGACGGGGAGGGTGCTGAGGAGGGGGAGTGTGGGGAAGACGGGTAGCGTGGGGAGGACGGGGAGCGTGGGGAGGACGGGGAGCGTGGGGAGGACGGGGAGCGTGGGGAGGACGGGGAGCGTGGAGAGGACGGGGAGCGTTGGGAGGACGGGGAACGTGGTGTGGACGGGGAGTGTGGGCAGGACAGGGTGCGTGGGGAGGACGGGGAGTGTGGGCAGTGTGGTGACCACGGGGAGTGTGGGCAGTGTGGTGAGCACGGGGAGTGTGGGCAGTGTGGTGAGGACGGGGAGTGTGGTGAGCACGGAGTGTGGGATGGATGAGGAGTGTGGTGAGGATGGGGAGTACGGCGAGCGTGGTGAGCACGGGGAGGGTGCTGAGGAGGGGGAGTGTGGGGAGGACGGGTAGCGTGTTGAGGACGGGGAACGTGGGGAGGACGGGGAGCGTGGGGAGGACGGGGAGCGTGGGGAGGACGGGGAGCGTGGGGAGGACGGGGAGCGTGGGGAGGACGGGGAGCGTGGGGAGCACGGGGAGGATTGGGAGCGTGGTGTGGACGGGGAGCGTGGGGAGTGTGGTGAGGACGGGGAGTATGGTGAGGACGGGGAGTGTGGTGAGGACGGGGAGTGTGGGGAGGACGGGGAGTGTGGGGAGGACGGGGAGTGTGGGGAGTGTGGTGACAAAAGGGATTGCGTAGAGGACGGGTAGTGTGGAGAGGACGAGGAGCGTGGGGAGGATGAGGAGCGTGAGGAGGACGAGGAGCGTGGGGAGGACGAAGAACGTGGGGAGGACGAAGAGCGTGGGGAGGACGAAGAGCGTGGGGAGGACGAAGAGCGTGGGGAGGACGAAGAGAGTGGGGAGGACGAAGAGCGTGGGGAGGACGGGGAGTGTGGTGTGGACGGGGGGCGTGGGGAGTGTGGTGAGGACGGGGAGTACGGCGAGTGTGGTGAGGACGGGGAGGGTGCAGAGGAGGGGCAGTGTGGGGAGGACGGGTAGCGTGTTGAGGACGGGTAGCGTGTTGAGGACGGGTAGCGTGGGGAGGACGGGCAGCGTGGGGAGGACGGGGAGTGTGGGGAGTGTGGTGATAACAGGGAGTGTGGAGAGGACGGTGAGTGTGGGAAGGACGAGGAGTGTGGCGAGGACGAAGAGTGTGGGGAGGATGAAGAGTGTGGGGAGGATGAAGAGTGTGGGGAGGACGGGGTGTGTGGGGAGGACGGGGAGTGTGGGGAGGACGGGGAGTGTGGGGAGGACGGGGAGTGTGGGGAGGACGGGGAGTGTGGGGAGGACGGGGAGTGTGGGGAGGACGGGGAGTGTGGGGAGGACGGGGAGTGTGGGGAGGACGGGGAGTGTGGGGAGGACGGGGAGTGTCGGGAAGACGGCGAGTGTGGGGAGGACGGGGAGTTTGCGGAGGATGGGGCGTGTGGGGAGGACGGGGAGTGTGGGGAGGACGGGGAGTGTGGGGAGGACGGCGAGTTTGCGGAGGATGGCGAGCGTGGGGAGGACGGCGAGCGTGGGGAGGACGGGGAGTGTGGGGTGGATGGGGAGTTTGCGCAGGAAGGCGCGTGTGAGGAGGACGGGGAGCGTGGGGAGGACGGGGAGCGTGGGGAGGACGGGGAGTGTGGGGTGTGTGCGGAGGACGGGGAGTGTGCGGAGGACGGGGAGTGTGGGGAGTGTGGTGATAACAGGGAGTGTGGAGAGGACGGGGAGTGTGGGAAGGACGAGGAGTGTGGGTGGACGAAGAGGGTGGGGAGGACGAAGAGTGTGGGGAGGACGGGGAGTGTGGGGAGGACGGGGAGTGTGGGGAGGACGGGGAGTGTGGAGAGGACGGGGAGTGTGGAGAGGACGGGGAGTGTGGAGAGGACGGGGAGTGTGGAGAGGACGGGGAGTGTGGGGAGGATGGCGAGTTTGCGGAGGACGGGGCGTATGGGGAGGACGGGGAATGAGGGGAGGACGGGGAGTGTGGGAAGGACGGCGAGTTTGCGGAGGACGGCGAGCGTGGGGAGGACGGCGAGCGTGGGGAGGACAGGGAGCGTGGGGAGGACGGGGAGCGTGGGGAGGACGGGGAGCGTGGGGAGGACGGGGAGCGTGGGGAGGACGGGGAGCGTGGGGAGGACGGGGAGCGTGGGGAGGACGGGGAGTGTGGGGAGGTCGGGGTGTGTGGGGAGGACGGGGAGTGTGGGGAGGACAGGGAGTGTGGGGAGCGTGAGGATGGGGAGTGTGGGGAGGATGGGGAGTGTGCAGAGTGTGGGCAGTGTGCGGAGCGTGGGGAGGACGGGGAGCATGGGGAGGAGTGGGAGCGTGGGGAGGACTGTGAGCGTGGGGAGGACGGGGAGTGTGGGGAGTGTGCGGAGGACGGGGAGCGTGCGGAGGACGGGGAGCGTGAGGAGGACGGGGAGCGTGGGGAGGACTGGGAGCGTGGGGAGGACGGGGAGTTTGGAGAGTGTGGGGAGGACGGGGAGTGTGGGGAGGACGGGGAGTGTGGGGAGGACAGGGAGTGTGGGGAGGACGGGGAGTGTGGGGAGGACGGGGAGTGTGGGGAGTGTGGTGAGCACGGGAAGTGTGGAGAGTGTGGTGAGCACGGGGAGTGTGGTGAGCACGGGGAATGTGGGGTGTGTGGTGAGGACGGAGTGTGGGAAGGGCGAGGAGTGTGGTGAGGACGGCGAGAGTGGTGTAGACGGGGAGCGTGGGGAGTGTGGTGAGGACGGGGAGTACGGCGAGTGTTGGGAGTGTGGTGAGTACGGGGAGGGTGGTGAGGACGGGGAGTGTGGGGAGGACGGGTAGTGTGTTGAGGACGGGGAGTGTGATGAGAACGGGTAGTGAGGGGAGGACGGGGAGTTTGCGGAGGACGGCGCGTGTGGGGAGGACGGGGAGTGTGGGGAGGACGGGGAGTGTGGGGAGGACGGGGAGTGTGGGGAGGACGGGGAGTGTGGGGAGGACGGGGAGTGTGGGGAGGACGGGGAGTGTGGAGAGCGTGAGGATGGGGAGTGTGGGGAGGATGGGGAGTGTGGGGAGGACGGGGAGTGTGGGGAGTGTGGGGAGGACGGGGAGCGTGAGGAGGACGGGGGGCGTGGGGTGGACGGGGAGCGTGGGGAGGACGGGGAGTGTGGGGAGTGTGCGGAGGACGGGGAGTGTGCGGAGGACGGGGAGTGTTGGGAGTGTGGTGATAACAGGGAGTGTGGAGAGGACGGTGAGTGTGGGAAGGACGAGGAGTGTGGGGAGGATGAAGAGTGTGGGGAGGATGAAGAGTGTGGGGATGATGAAGAGTGTGGGGAGGATGAAGAGTGTGGGGAGGACGAAGAGTGTGGGGAGGATGAAGAGTGTGGGGAGGACGGGGATTGTGGGGAGGACGGGGAGTGTGGGGAGGACGGGGAGTGTGGGGAGGACGGGGAGTGTCGGGAAGACGGGGAGTGTGGGGAGGACGGGGAGTTTGCGGAGGACGGGGAGTTTGCGGAGGACGGGGGGGCGTGTGGGGAGGACGGGGAGTGTGGGGAGGAAGGGGAGTGTGGGGAGGACGGCGAGTTTGCGGAGGATGGCGAGCGTGGGGAGGACGGGGAGCGTGGGGAGGACGGGGAGCGTGGGGAGGACGGGGAGCGTGGGCAGGACGGGGAGTTTGCGCAGGACAGCGCGTGTGAGGAGGACGGGGAGCGTGGGGAGGACGGGGAGCGTGGGGAGGACGGGGAGCGTGGGGAGTGTGCGGAGGACGGGGTGTGTGCGGAGGACGGTGAGTGTGGGGAGTGTGGTGATAACAGGGAGTGTGGAGAGGACGGTGTGTGTGGGAAGGACGAGGAGTGTGGGGAGGACGAAGAGTGTGGGGAGGACGAGGAGTGTGGGGAGGTCGGGGAGTGTGGGGAGGACGGGGAGTGTGGGGAGGACGGGGAGTGTGGGGAGGACGGGGAGTGTGGGGAGGACGGTGAGTGTGGGGAGGACGGGGAGTGTGGGGAGGACGGGGAGTGTGGGAGGACGGGGAGTGTCGGGAAGACGGGGAGTGTGGGGAGGACGGGGAGTTTGCGGTGGACGGGGCGTGTGGGGAGGACGGGGAGTTTGCGGAGGATGGCGAGCGTGGGGAGGACGGCGAGCGTGGGGAGGACGGCGAGCGTGGGGAGGACGGGGAGCGTGGGGAGGACGGGGAGCGTGGGGAGGACGGGGAGCGTGGGGAGGAAGGGGAGTTTGCGCAGGACGGCGCGTGTGAGGAGGACGGGGAGCGTGGGTAGGACGTGGAGTGTGGGGAGGACGGGGAGTGTGGGGAGTGTGCGGAGGACGGGGAGTGTGCCGAGGACGGGGAGTCTGGGGAGTGTGGTGATAACAGGGAGTGTGGAGAGGACGGGGAGTGTGGGAAGGACGAGGAGTGTGGGTGGACGAAGAGGGCGGGGAGGACGAAGAGTGTGGGGAGGAAGGGGAGTGTGGGGAGGACGGGGAGTGTGAAGAGGACGGGGAGTGTGGGGAGGACGGGGAGTGTGGGGAAGACGGGGAGTGTGGGGAGGACGGGGAGTTTGCGGAGGACGGGGCGTGTGGGGAGGACGGGGAGTGTGGGGAGGACGGGGAATGAGGGGAGGACGGGGAGTGTGGGGAGGACGGCGAGTTTGCGGAGGACGGCGAGCGTGGGGAGGACGGCGAGCGTGGGGAGGACGGGGAGCGTGGGGAGGACGGGGAGTTTGCGGAGGACGGCGCGTGTGGGGAGGACGGGGAATGTGGGGAGGACGGGGAGTGTGGGGAGGACGGCGAGTTTGCGGAGGATGGGGAGTGTGGGGAGGACGGGGAGTGTGGAAAGGATGGGGAGTGTGGGGAGGACGGGGAGTGTGGGGAGGACGGGGAGTGTGGGGAGGACGGGGAGTGTGGGGAGGACGGGGAGTGTGGGGAGGACAGGGAGTGTGGGGAGCGTGAGGATGGGGAGTGTGGGGAGGATGGGGAGTGTGCGGAGCGTGGGGAGGACGGGGAGCGTGGGGAGGAGTGGGAGCGTGGGGAGGAGTGGGAGCGTGGGGAGGACGGGGAGCGTGGGGAGGACGGGGAGCGTGGGGAGGACGGGGAGTGTGGGGAGTGTGCGGAGGACGGGGAGTGTGCGGAGGACGGGGAGTGTGCGGAGGACGGGGAGTGTGCGGAGGACGGGGAGTGTGGGGAGTGTGGTGATAACAGGGAGTGTGGAGTGGACGGGGAGTGTGGGGAGGACGAGGAGTGTGGGGAGGACGAGGAGTGTGGGGAGGACGAAGAGTGTGGGGAGGACGAAGAGTGTGGGGAGGACGAAGAGTGTGGGGAGGACGAAGAGTGTGGGGAGGACGAAGAGTGTGGGGAGGACGAAGAGTGTGGGAGGACGAAGAGTGTGGGGAGGACGAAGAGTGTGGGGAGGACGAAGAGTGTGGGGAGGACGAAGAGTGTGGGGAGGACGAAGAGTGTGGGGAGGACGAAGAGTGTGGGGAGGACGAAGAGTGTGGGGAGGACGAAGAGTGTGGGGAGGACGAAGAGTGTGGGGAGGACGAAGAGTGTGGGGAGGACGAAGAGTGTGGGGAGGACGGGGAGTGTGGAGAGGACGGGGAGTGTGGGGAAGACGGGGAGTGTGGGGAGGACGGGGAGTTTGCGGAGGACGGGGAGTGTGGGGAGGACGGGGAGCGTGGGGAGGACGGGGAGCGTGGGGAGGACGGGGAGCGTGGGGAGGACGGGGAGCGTGGGGAGGACGGGGAGCGTGGGGAGGACGGGGAGCGTGGGGAGGACGGGGAGCGTGGGGAGGACGGGGAGTTTGGAGAGTGTGGGGAGGACGGGGAGTGTGGGGAGGACGGGGAGTGTGGGGAGGACGGGGAGTGTGGGGAGGACGGGGAGTGTGGGGCGTGTGGTGAGCACGGGAAGTGTGGAGAGTGTGGTGAGCACGGGGAGTGTGGTGAGCACGGGGAGTGTGGGGAGGACGGGGAGTGTGAGGAGGACGGGGAATGTGGGGTGTGTGGTGAGGACGGAGTGTGGGTAGGGCGAGGAGTGTGGTGAGGACGGCGAGAGTGGTGTAGACGGGGAGCGTGGGGAGTGTGGTGAGTGTGGTGAGGACGGGGAGTACGGCGAGTGTTGGGAGTGTGGTGAGTATGGGGAGGGTGCTGAGGAGGGGCAGTTTGGGGAGGACGGGTAGCGTGTTGAGGACGGGTAGCGTGGGGAGGACGGGGAGCATGGGGAGAATGGGGAGCGTGTGGAGGACGGAGAGCGTGGGGAGGACGGAGAGTGTGGGGAGGACGGGGAGTGTGGGGTGGATGGTGAGGACGTGCAGTGTGGGGAGGACGGGGAGTGTGGGGAGGACGGGGAGTGTGGTCAGTACGGGGAGGGTGGTGAGGAGGGGGAGTGTGGGGAGGATGGGTAGTGTGTTGAGGACGGGGAGTGTGATGAGGACGGGGAGTGTGCGGAGGACGGGGAGTGTGCGGAGGATGGGGAGTGTGGGGAGTGTGCTGAGCGTGGGGAGGACGGGGAGCGTGGGGAGGACGGGGAGCGTGGGGAGGACAGGGAGCGTGGGGAGGATGGGGTACGTGGGGAGGACGGGGAGCGTGGGGAGGACGGGGAGCGTGGGGAGGACGGGGAGCGTGGGGAGGACGGGGAGCGTGGGGAGGACGGGGAGCGTGGGGAGGACGGGGAGCGTGGGGAGGACGGGGAGCGTGGGGAGGACGGGGAGCGTGGGGAGGACGGGGAGGACGGGGAGTGTGGAGAGGACGGGGAGTGTGGGGAGGACGAGGAGTGTGGTGAGGACGGCGAGTGTGGTGTGGACAGGGAGCGTGGGGAGTGCGGTGAGGACGGGGAGTACGGCGAGTGTTGGGAGTGTGGTGAGTACGGGGACGGTGGTGAGGAGGGGGAGTGTGGGGAGGACGGGTAGTGTGTTGAGGACGGGGAGTGTGATGAGGACGGGGAGTGTGGGGATGACGGGGAGTTTGCGGAGCACGGCGCGTGTGGGGAGGACGGGGAGTGTGGGGAGGACGGGGAGTGTGGGGAGGACGGGGAGTGTGGGGAGGACGGGGAGTGTGGGGAGGACGGGGTGCGTGGGGAGGACGGGGAGCGTGGGGAGGACGGGGAGTTTGCGCAGGACGGGGAGTGTGGGGAGTGTGCGGAGGACGGGGAGTGTGCGGAGGACGGGGAGTGTGGGGAGTGTGGTGATAACAGGGAGTGTGGAGAGGACGGGGAGTGTGGGAAGGACGAGGAGTGTGGGTGGACGAAGAGGGTGGGGAGGACGAAGAGTGTGGGGAGGACGGGGAGTGTGGGGAGGACGGGGAGTGTGGGGAGGACGGGGAGTGTGGGGAAGACGGGGAGTGTGGGGAGGACGGGGAGTTTGCGGAGGACGGGGGGTGTGGGGAGGACGGGGAGTGTGGGGAGGACGGGAAATGAGGGGAGGACGGGGAGTGTGGGGAGGACGGCGAGTTTGCGGAGGACGGCGAGCGTGGGGAGGACGGCGAGCGTGGGGAGGACGGGGAGCGTTGGGGAGGACGGGGAGCGTGGGGAGGACGGGGAGCGTGGGGAGGACGGCGAGTTTGCGGAGGACGGGGAGTGTGCGGAGGACGGGGAGTGTGGGGAGGACGGGGAGTGTGGGGAGGACGGGGAGTGTGGGGAGGACGGGGAGTGTGGGGAGGACAGGGAGTGTGGGGAGCGTGAGGATGGGGAGTGTGGGGAGGATGGGGAGTGTGCGGAGTGTGGGGATTGTGCGGAGCGTGGGGAGGACGGGGAGCGTGGGGAGGAGTGGGAGCGTGGGGAGGACTGGGAGCGTGGGGAGGACGGGGAGCGTGGGGAGGACGGGGAGCATGGGGAGGACGGGGAGCGTGGGGAGCACGGGGAGCGTGGTGAGGACGGGGAGCGTGGGGAGTGTGCGGAGGACGGGGAGTGTGCGGAGGACGGGGAGTGTGCGGAGGACGGGGAGTGTGCGGAGGACGGGGAGTGTGGGGAGTGTGGTGATAACAGGGAGTGTGGAGAGGACGGGGAGTGTGGGGAGGACGGGGAGTGTGGGGAGGATGGGGAGCGTGGGGAGGACGGGGAGCGTGGGGAGTACGGGGAGCGTGGGGAGGACCAAGAGCGTGGGGAGGACCAAGAGCGTGGGGAGGACCAACTGCGTGGGGAGGACCAGGAGCGTGGGGAAGACCAGGAGCGTGGGGAGGACGAGGAGCGTGTGGATGACGAGGAGCGTGGGGAGGACGGGGAGCGTGGTGTGGACGGGGAGCGTGGGGAGTGTGGTGAGGACGGGGAGGGTGCTGAGGAGGGGGAGTGTGGGGAAGACGGGTAGCGTGGGGAGGACGGGGAGCGTGGGGAGGACGGGGAGCGTGGGGAGGACGGGGAGCGTGGGGAGGACGGGGAGCGTGGAGAGGACGGGGAGCGTTGGGAGGACGGGGAACGTGGTGTGGACGGGGAGTGTGGGCAGGACAGGGTGCGTGGGGAGGACGGGGAGTGTGGGCAGTGTGGTGACCACGGGGAGTGTGGGCAGTGTGGTGAGCACGGGGAGTGTGGGCAGTGTGGTGAGGACGGGGAGTGTGGTGAGCACGGAGTGTGGGATGGATGAGGAGTGTGGTGAGGATGGGGAGTACGGCGAGCGTGGTGAGCACGGGGAGGGTGCTGAGGAGGGGGAGTGTGGGGAGGACGGGTAGCGTGTTGAGGACGGGGAACGTGGGGAGGACGGGGAGCGTGGGGAGGACGGGGAGCGTGGGGAGGACGGGGAGCGTGGGGAGGACGGGGAGCGTGGGGAGGACGGGGAGCGTGGGGAGCACGGGGAGGATTGGGAGCGTGGTGTGGACGGGGAGCGTGGGGAGTGTGGTGAGGACGGGGAGTATGGTGAGGACGGGGAGTGTGGTGAGGACGGGGAGTGTGGGGAGGACGGGGAGTGTGGGGAGGACGGGGAGTGTGGGGAGTGTGGTGACAAAAGGGATTGCGTAGAGGACGGGTAGTGTGGAGAGGACGAGGAGCGTGGGGAGGATGAGGAGCGTGAGGAGGACGAGGAGCGTGGGGAGGACGAAGAACGTGGGGAGGACGAAGAGCGTGGGGAGGACGAAGAGCGTGGGGAGGACGAAGAGCGTGGGGAGGACGAAGAGAGTGGGGAGGACGAAGAGCGTGGGGAGGACGGGGAGTGTGGTGTGGACGGGGGGCGTGGGGAGTGTGGTGAGGACGGGGAGTACGGCGAGTGTGGTGAGGACGGGGAGGGTGCAGAGGAGGGGCAGTGTGGGGAGGACGGGTAGCGTGTTGAGGACGGGTAGCGTGTTGAGGACGGGTAGCGTGGGGAGGACGGGCAGCGTGGGGAGGACGGGGAGTGTGGGGAGTGTGGTGATAACAGGGAGTGTGGAGAGGACGGTGAGTGTGGGAAGGACGAGGAGTGTGGCGAGGACGAAGAGTGTGGGGAGGATGAAGAGTGTGGGGAGGATGAAGAGTGTGGGGAGGACGGGGTGTGTGGGGAGGACGGGGAGTGTGGGGAGGACGGGGAGTGTGGGGAGGACGGGGAGTGTGGGGAGGACGGGGAGTGTGGGGAGGACGGGGAGTGTGGGGAGGACGGGGAGTGTGGGGAGGACGGGGAGTGTGGGGAGGACGGGGAGTGTCGGGAAGACGGCGAGTGTGGGGAGGACGGGGAGTTTGCGGAGGATGGGGCGTGTGGGGAGGACGGGGAGTGTGGGGAGGACGGGGAGTGTGGGGAGGACGGCGAGTTTGCGGAGGATGGCGAGCGTGGGGAGGACGGCGAGCGTGGGGAGGACGGGGAGTGTGGGGTGGATGGGGAGTTTGCGCAGGAAGGCGCGTGTGAGGAGGACGGGGAGCGTGGGGAGGACGGGGAGCGTGGGGAGGACGGGGAGTGTGGGGTGTGTGCGGAGGACGGGGAGTGTGCGGAGGACGGGGAGTGTGGGGAGTGTGGTGATAACAGGGAGTGTGGAGAGGACGGGGAGTGTGGGAAGGACGAGGAGTGTGGGTGGACGAAGAGGGTGGGGAGGACGAAGAGTGTGGGGAGGACGGGGAGTGTGGGGAGGACGGGGAGTGTGGGGAGGACGGGGAGTGTGGAGAGGACGGGGAGTGTGGAGAGGACGGGGAGTGTGGAGAGGACGGGGAGTGTGGGGAGGACGGGGAGTGTGGGGAGGATGGCGAGTTTGCGGAGGACGGGGCGTATGGGGAGGACGGGGAATGAGGGGAGGACGGGGAGTGTGGGAAGGACGGCGAGTTTGCGGAGGACGGCGAGCGTGGGGAGGACGGCGAGCGTGGGGAGGACAGGGAGCGTGGGGAGGACGGGGAGCGTGGGGAGGACGGGGAGCGTGGGGAGGACGGGGAGCGTGGGGAGGACGGGGAGCGTGGGGAGGACGGGGAGCGTGGGGAGGACGGGGAGTGTGGGGAGGTCGGGGTGTGTGGGGAGGACGGGGAGTGTGGGGAGGACAGGGAGTGTGGGGAGCGTGAGGATGGGGAGTGTGGGGAGGATGGGGAGTGTGCAGAGTGTGGGCAGTGTGCGGAGCGTGGGGAGGACGGGGAGCATGGGGAGGAGTGGGAGCGTGGGGAGGACTGTGAGCGTGGGGAGGACGGGGAGTGTGGGGAGGACGGGGAGTGTGGAGAGGACGGGGAGTGTGGAGAGGACGGGGAGTGTGGAGAGGACGGGGAGTGTGGGGAGGACGGGGAGTGTGGGGAGGATGGCGAGTTTGCGGAGGACGGGGCGTATGGGGAGGACGGGGAATGAGGGGAGGACGGGGAGTGTGGGAAGGACGGCGAGTTTGCGGAGGACGGCGAGCGTGGGGAGGACGGCGAGCGTGGGGAGGACAGGGAGCGTGGGGAGGACGGGGAGCGTGGGGAGGACGGGGAGCGTGGGGAGGACGGGGAGCGTGGGGAGGACGGGGAGCGTGGGGAGGACGGGGAGCGTGGGGAGGACGGGGAGTGTGGGGAGGTCGGGGTGTGTGGGGAGGACGGGGAGTGTGGGGAGGACAGGGAGTGTGGGGAGCGTGAGGATGGGGAGTGTGGGGAGGATGGGGAGTGTGCAGAGTGTGGGCAGTGTGCGGAGCGTGGGGAGGACGGGGAGCATGGGGAGGAGTGGGAGCGTGGGGAGGACTGTGAGCGTGGGGAGGACGGGGAGTGTGGGGAGTGTGCGGAGGACGGGGAGCGTGCGGAGGACGGGGAGTGTGCGGAGGACGGGGAGTGTGCGGAGGACGGGGAGTGTGCGGAGGACGGGGAGAGTGGGGACTGTGGAGAGAACGGGGAGTGTGGAGAGGACGGGGAGTGTGGGGAGGACGAGGAGTGTGGGGAGGACGAAGAGTGTCGGGAGGACGAAGAGTGTGGGGAGGACGAAGAGTGTGGGGAGGACGAAGAGTGTGGGGAGGACGAAGAGTGTGGGGTGGACGAAGAGTGTGGGGAGGACGAAGAGTGTGGGGAGGACCAGGAGTGTGGGGAGGACCGGGAGTGTGGAGAGGACGGGGAGTGTGGGGAGGACGGGGAGTGTGGGGAGGATGGGGAGTGTGGGGAGGACGGGGAGTGTGGGGAGGACGGGGAGTGTGGGGAGTGTGGTGAGCACGGGAAGTGTGGAGAGTGTGGTGAGCACGGGGAGTGTGGTGAGCACGGGGAGTGTGGGGAGGACGGGGAGAGTGAGGAGGACGGGGAATGTGGGGTGTGCGGTGAGGACGGAGTGTGGGTAGGGCGAGGAGTGTGGTGAGGACGGTGAGAGTGGTGTAGACGGGGAGCGTGGGGAGTGTGGTGAGGACGGGGAGTACGGCGAGTGTTGGGAGTGTGGTGAGTATGGGGAGGGTGCTGAGGAGGGGGAGTTTGGGGAGGACGGGTAGCGTGTTGAGGACGGGAAGCGTGGGGAGGACGGGTAGCGTGGGGAGGACGGGGAGCGTGGGGAGGACGGGGAGCGTGGGGAGGACGGGGAGCGTGGGGAGGACGGGGAGCGTGGGGAGGACGGGGAGCGTGGGGAGGACGGGGAGTGTGGGGAGGACGGGGAGTGGGGGGAGGACGGGGAGTGTGGGGTGGATGGTGAGGACGTGAAGTGTGGGGAGGACGGGGAGTGTGGGGAGGACGGGGAGTGTGGGGAGGACGGGGAGTGTGGGGAGGACGGGGAGTGTGGGGAGGACGGGGAGTGTGGGGAGGACGGGGAGTGTGGGGAGGACGGGGAGTGTGGGGAGGACGGGGAATGTGGGGAGTGTGGTGAGGACGGAGTGTGGGTAGGACGAGGAGTGTGGTGAGGACGGCGAGTTGTGGTGTGGACGGGGAGCGTGGGGAGTTTGGTGAGGACGGGGAGTACGGCGAGTGTTGGGAGTGTGGTCAGTACGGGGAGGGTGGTGAGGAGGGGGAGTGTGGGGAGGATGGGTAGTGTGTTGAGGACGGGGAGTGTGATGAGGACGGGGAGTGTGCGGAGGACGGGGAGTGTGGGGAGGATGGGGAGTGTGGGGAGGATGGGGAGTGTGGGGAGTGTGCGGAGCGTGGGGAGGACGGCGAGTGTGGGGAGGATGGGGAGTGTGGGGAGGACGGGGAGTGTGGGGAGGACAGGGAGTGTGGGGAGGACGGGGAGTGTGGGGAGGACGGTGAGTTTGCGGAGGACGGGGAGCGTGGGGAGGACGGCGAGCGTGGGGAGGACGGGGAGCGTGGGGAGGACGGGGAGCGTGGGGAGGACGGGGAGTTTGCGGAGGATGGCGCGTGTGGGGAGGACGGGGAGTGTGGGGAGGACGGGGAGGACGGGGAGTGTGGGGAGGACGGGGAGTGTGGGGTGGACGGGGAGTGTGCGGAGGACGGCGAGTTTGCGGAGGACGGCGAGTGTGGGGAGGACGGGGAGTGTGGGGAGGACGGGGAGTGTGGGGAGGACGGGGAGTGTGGGGAGGACGGGGAGTGTGGGGAGGATGGGTAGTGTGGGGATCGTAAGGATGGGGAGTGTGGGGAGGACGGGGAGTGTGGGGAGTGTACGGAGCGTGGGGAGGACGGGGAGCGTGGGGAGGACGGGGAGCGTGGGGAGGAAGGGGAGCGTGGGGAGGACGGGGAGCGTGGGGAGGACGGGGATCGTGGGGAGGACGGGGAGCGTGGGGAGGACCGGGAGTGTGGGGAGTATGCAGAGGACGGGGAGTGTGGGGAGTGTGGTGATAACAGGGAGTGTGGAGAGGACGGGGAGTGTGGGGAGGACGAGGAGTGTGGGGAGGACGAGGAGTGTGGGGAGGACGGGGAGTGTGGGGAGGACGGGGAGTGTGGGGAGGACGGGGAGTGTGGGGAGGACGGGGAGTGTGGAGAGGACGGGGAGTGTGGAGAGGACGGGGAGTGTGGGGAGGACAGGGAGTTTGCGGAGGACGGCGCGTGTGGGGAGGACGGGGAGTGTGGGGAGGACGGGGTGTGTGGAGAGGACGGAGAGCGTGGGGAAGACGGGGAGCGTGGGGAGGACGGGGAGCGTGGGGAGGACGGGGAGCGTGGGGAGGACGGGGAGCGTGGGGAGGACGGGGAGCGTGGGGAGGACGGGGAGCGTGGGGAGGACGGGGAGTGTGGGGAGAGTGCGGAGGACGGGGAGTGTGCGGAGGACGGGGAGTGTGGGGAGTGTGGTGATAACAGGGAGTGTGGATAGGACGGTCAGTGTGGGAAGGACGAGGAGTGTGGGGAGGATGAAGAGTGTGGGGAGGACGAAGAGTGTGGGGAGGAGGAAGAGTGTGGGGAGGACGGGGAGTGTGGGGAGGACGGGGAGTGTGGGGAGGACGGGGAGAGTGGGGAGGACGGGGAGTGTGGGGAGGACGGGGAGTGTGGGGAGGACGGGGAGTGTGGGGAGGACGGGGAGTGTCGGGAAGACGGGGAGTGTGGGGAGGACGGGGAGCGTGGGGAGGACGGCGAGCGTTGGGAGGACGGCGAGCGTGGGGAGGACGGCGAGCGTGGGGAGGACGGGGAGCGTGGGGAGGACGGGGAGCGTGGGGAGGAAGGGGAGCGTGGGGAGGACGGGGAGCGTGGGGAGGACGGGGAGCGTGGGGAGGACGGGGAGCGTGGGGAGGACGGGGAGCGTGGGGAGGACGGGGAGCGTGGGGAGGACGGGGAGCGTGGGGAGGACCGGGAGTGTGGGGAGTATGCAGAGGACGGGGAGTGTGGGGAGTGTGGTGATAACAGGGAGTGTGGAGAGGACGGGGAGTGTGGGGAGGACGAGGAGTGTGGGGAGGACGAGGAGTGTGGGGAGGACGGGGAGTGTGGGGAGGACGGGGAGTGTGGAGAGAACGGGGAGTGTGGAGAGGACGGGGAGTGTGGGGAGGACAGGGAGTTTGCGGAGGACGGCGCGTGTGGGGAGGACGGGGAGTGTGGGGAGGACGGGGTGTGTGGAGAGGACGGAGAGCGTGGGGAAGACGGGGAGCGTGGAGAGGACGGGGAGCGTGGGGAGGACGGGGAGCGTGGGGAGGACGGGGAGCGTGGGGAGGACGGGGAGCGTGGGGAGGACGGGGAGCGTTGGGAGGACGGGGAGTGTGGGGAGTGTGCGGAGGACGGGGAGTGTGCGGAGGACGGGGAGTGTGGGGAGTGTGGTGATAACAGGGAGTGTGGATAGGACGGTCAGTGTGGGAAGGACGAGGAGTGTGGGGAGGATGAAGAGTGTGGGGAGGATGAAGAGTGTGGGGAGGACGAAGAGTGTGGGGAGGACGAAGAGTGTGGGGAGGACGGGGAGTGTGGGGAGGACGGGGAGTGTGGGGAGGACGGGGAGTGTGGGGAGGACGGGGAGTGTGGGGAGGACGGGGAGTGTGGGGAGGACGGGGAGTGTCGGGAAGACGGGGAGTGTGGGGAGGACGGGGAGTGTGGGGAGGACGGCGAGCGTGGGGAGGACGGCGAGCGTGGGGAGGACGGCGAGCGTGGGGAGGACGGGGAGCGTGGGGAGGACGGGGAGCGTGGGGAGGACGGGGAGTTTGCGCAGGAAGGCGCGTGTGAGGAGGACGGGGAGCGTGGGGAGGACGGGGAGCGTGGGGAGGACGGGGAGTGTGGGGTGTGTGCGGAGGACGGGGAGTGTGCGGAGGACGGGGAGTGTGGGGAGTGTGGTGATAACGGAGTGTGGAGAGGACGGGGAGTGTGGGAAGGACGAGGAGTGTGGGTGGACGAAGAGGGTGGGGAGGACGAAGAGTGTGGGGAGGACGGGGAGTGTGGGGAGGACGGGGCGTGTGGAGAGGACGGGGAGTGTGGAGAGGACGGGGAGTGTGGGGAGGACTGGGAGTGTGGGGAAGACGGGGAGTGTGGGGAGGATGGGGAGTTTGCGGAGGACAGGGCGTGTGGGGAGGACGGGGAATGAGGGGAGGACGGAGAGTGTGGGGAGGACGGCGAGTTTGCGGATGACGGCGAGCGTGGGGAGGACGGCGATCGTGGGGAGGACGGGGAGCGTGGGGAGGACGGGGAGCGTGGGGAGGACGGGGAGTTTGCGGAGGACGGAGCGTGTGGGGAAGACGGGGAGTGTGGGGAGGACGGGGAGTGTGGGGAGGACGGGGAGTGTGGGGAGGACGGGGAGTGTGGGGAGGACGGGGAGTGTGGGGAGGACGGGGAGTGTGGGGAGGACGGGGAGTGTGGGGAGGACGGGGAGTGTGGGGAGGACGGGGAGTGTGGGGAGGACGGGGAGTGTGGGGAGGACGGGGAGTGTGGGGAGGACGGGGAGTGTGGGGAGGACGGGGAGTGTGGGGAGGACGGGGAGTGTGGGGAGGACGGGGAGTGTGGAGAGGACAGGGAGTGTGGGGAGCGTGAGGACGGGGAGTGTGGGGAGGGTGGGGAGTGTGCGGAGTGTGGGGAGTGTGCGGAGCGTGGGGAGGACGGGGAGCGTGGGGAGGAGTGGGAGCGTGGGGAGGACTGGGTGCGTGGGGAGGACGGGGAGCGTGGGGAGGACGGGGAGCGTGGATAGGACGGGGAGCGTGGGGAGGACGAGGAGCGTGGGGAGGACGAAGAGCGTGGGGAGGACGAAGAGCGTGGGGAGGACGAAGAGCGTGGGGAGGACGAAGAGCGTGGGGAGGACGAAGAGCGTGGGGAGGACGAAGAGCGTGGGGAGGACGAAGAGCGTGGGGAGGACGAAGAGCGTGGGGAGGACGAAGAGCGTGGGGAGGACGAAGAGCGTGGGGAGGACCAAGAGCGTGGGGAGGACGAAGAGCGTGGGGAGGACGAAGAGCGTGGGGAGGACGAAGAGCGTGGGGAGGACGAAGAGCGTGGGGAGGACGGGGAGTTTGGAGAGTGTGGGGAGGACGGGGAGTGTGGGGAGGACGGGGAGTGTGGGGAGGACGGGGAGTGTGGGGAGGACGGGGAGTGTGGGGAGTGTGGTGAGCACGGGAAGTGTGGAGAGTGTGGTGAGCACGGGGAGTGTGGTGAGCACGGGGAGTGTGGGGAGGACGGGGAGTGTGAGGAGGACGGGGAATGTGGGGTGTGTGGTGAGGACGGAGTGTGGGTAGGGCGAGGAGTGTGGTGATGACGCCGAGAGTGGTGTAGACGGGGAGCGTGGGGAGTGTGGTGAGGACGGGGAGTACGGCGAGTGTTGGGAGTGTGGTGAGTATGGGGAGGGTGCGGAGGAGGGGGAGTTTGGGGAGGACGGGTAGCGTGTTGAGGACGGGTAGCGTGGGGAGGACGGGGAGCATGGGGAGGACGGGGTGCGTGGGGAGGACGGGGAGCGTGGGGAGGACGGGGAGCGTGGGGAGGACGGGGAGCGTGGGGAGGACGGGGAGCGTGGGGAGGACGGGGAGCGTTGGGAGGACGGGGAGCGTGGGGAGGACGGGGAGCGTGGGGAGGACGGGGAGCGTGGGGTGGATGGTGAGGACGTGCAGTGTGGGGAGGAAGGGGAGTGTGGGGAGGACGGGGAGTGTGGGGAGGACGGGGAGTGTGTGGAGGACGGGGAGTGTGGTGAGCACGGGGAGTGTGGGGAGCACGGGGAGTGTGGGGAGGATGGGGAGTGTGGGGAGGATGGGGAATATGGGGAGGACGGGGAATGTGGGGAGTGTGGTGAGGACGGAGTGTGGGTAGGACGAGGAGTGTGGTGAGGACGGCGAGTTGTGGTGTGGACGGGGAGCGTGGGGAGTTTGGTGAGGACGGGGAGTACGGCGAGTGTTGGGAGTGTGGTCAGTACGGGGAGGGTGGTGAGGAGGGGGAGTGTGGGGAGGATGGGTAGTGTGTTGAGGACGGGGAGTGTGATGAGGACGGGGAGTGTGCGGAGGACGGGGAGTCTGGGGAGGATGGGGAGTGTGGGGAGGATGGGGAGTGTGGGGAGTGTGCGGAGCGTGGGGAGGACGGCGAGTGTGGGGAGGACGGGGAGTGTGGGGAGGACGGGGAGTGTGGGGAGGACGGGGTGTGTGGGAAGGACGGGGCGTGTGGGGAGGACGGGGAGTGTGGGGAGGACGGTGAGTTTGCGGAGGACGGCGAGCGTGTGGAGGACGGCGAGCGTCGGGAGGACGGGGAGCGTGGGGAGGACGGGGAGCGTGGGGAGGACGGGGAGTTGGCGGAGGACGGCGCGTGTGGGGAGGACGGGGAGTGTGGGGAGGACGGGGAGGACGGGGAGTGTGGGGAGGACGGGGAGGACGGGGAGTGTGGGGAGGACGGGGAGTGTGGGGAGGACGGGGAGTGTGGTGAGCACGGGGAGTGTGGGGAGGACGGGGAGTGTGGGGAGGACGGGGAGTGTGGGGAGGACGGGGAATGTGGGGAGGACGGGGAATGTGGGGAGTGTGGTGAGGACGGAGTGTGGGTAGGACGAGGAGTGTGGTGAGGACGGCGAGTTGTGGTGTGGACGGGGAGCGTGGGGAGTTTGGTGAGGACGGGGAGTACGGCGAGTGTTGGGAGTGTGGTCAGTACGGGGAGGGTGGTGAGGAGGGGGAGTGTGGGGAGGATGGGTAGTGTGTTGAGGACGGGGAGTGTGATGAGGACGGGGAGTGTGCGGAGGACGGGGAGTGTGGGGAGGATGGGGAGTGTGGGGAGGATGGGGAGTGTGGGGAGTGTGCGGAGCGTGGGGAGGACGGCGAGTGTGGGGAGGATGGGGAGTGTGGGGAGGACGGGGAGTGTGGGGAGGACGGGGCGTGTGGGGAGGACGGGGAGTGTGGGGAGGACGGTGAGTATGCGGAGGACGGGGAGCGTGGGGAGGACGGCGAGCGTGGGGAGGACGGGGAGCGTGGGGAGGACGGGGAGCGTGGGGAGGACGGGGAGTGTGGGGAGGACGGGAGGACGGGGAGTGTGGGGAGGACGGGGAGTGTGGGGGTGGACGGGGAGTGTGCGGAGGACGGCGAGTTTGCGGAGGACGGCGAGTGTGGGGGACGGCGAGTGTGGGGAGGACGGGGAGTGTGGGGAGGACGGGGAGTGTGGGGAGGACGGGGAGTGTGGGGAGGACGGGGAGTGTGGGGAGGATGGGGAGTGTGGGGATCGTAAGGACGGGGAGTGTGGGGGAGGACGGGAGGACGGGGAGTGTGGGGAGGACGGGGAGTGTGGGGTGGACGGGGAGTGTGCGGAGGACGGCGAGTTTGCGGAGGACGGCGAGTGTGGGGAGGACGGGGAGTGTGGGGAGGACGGGGAGTGTGGGGAGGACGGGGAGTGTGGGGAGGACGGGGAGTGTGGGGAGGATGGGGAGTGTGGGGATCGTAAGGATGGGGAGTGTGGGGAGGACGGGGAGTGTGGGGAGTGTGCGGAACGTGGGGAGGACGGGGAGCGTGGGGAGGACGGGGAGCGTGGGGAGGAAGGGGAGCGTGGGGAGGACGGGGAGAGTGGGGAGGACGGGGAGCGTGGGGAGGACGGGGAGCGTGGGGAGGACGGGGAGCGTGGGGAGGACGGGGAGTGTGGGGAGTATGCAGAGGACGGGGAGTGTGGGGAGTGTGGTGATAACAGGGAGTGTGGAGAGGACGGGGAGTGTGGGGAAGACGAGGAGTGTGGGGAGGACGAGGAGTGTGGGGAGGGCGGGGAGTGTGGGGAGGACTGGGAGTGTGGGGAGGACGGGGAGTGTGGGGGAGGACGGGGAGTGTGGGGAGGACGGGGAGTGTGGAGAGGACGGGGAGTGTGGAGAGGACGGGGAGTGTGGGGAGGACAGGGAGTTTGCGGAGGACGGCGCGTGTGGGGAGGACGGGGGAGTGTGGGGAGGACGGGGTGTGTGGAGAGGACGGAGAGTGTGGGGAAGACGGGGAGTGTGGAGACGACGGGGAGCGTGGGGAGGACGGGGAGCGTGGGGAGGACGGGGAGCGTGGGGAGGACGGGGAGCGTGGGGAGCACGGGGAGCGTGGGGAGGACGGGGAGCGTTGGGAGGACGGGGAGTGTGGGGAGTGTGCGGAGGACGGGGAGTGTGCGGAGGACGGGGAGTGTGGGGAGTGTGGTGATAACAGGGAGTGTGGATAGGACGGTCAGTGTGGGAAGGACGAGGAGTGTGGGGAGGATGAAGAGTGTGGGGAGGATGAAGAGTGTGGGGAGGACGAAGAGTGTGGGGAGGACGAAGAGTGTGGGGAGGACGGGGAGTGTGGGGAGGACGGGGAGTGTGGGGAGGACGGGGAGTGTGGGAGGACGGGGAGTGTGGGGAGGACGGGGAGTGTGGGGAGGACGGGGAGTGTGGGGAGGACGGGGAGTGTGGGGAGGACGGGGAGTGTCGGGAAGACGGGGAGTGTGGGGAGGACGGGGAGTGTGGGGAGGACGGCGAGCGTGGGGAGGACGGCGAGCGTGGGGAGGACGGCGAGCGTGGGGAGGACGGGGAGCGTGGGGAGGACGGGGAGCGTGGGGAGGACGGGGAGTTTGCGCAGGAAGGCGCGTGTGAGGAGGACGGGGAGCGTGGGGAGGACGGGGAGCGTGGGGGAGGACGGGGAGTGTGGGGTGTGTGCGGAGGACGGGGAGTGTGCGGAGGACGGGGAGTGTGGGGAGTGTGGTGATAACAGGGAGTGTGGATAGGACGGTCAGTGTGGGAAGGACGAGGAGTGTGGGGAGGATGAAGAGTGTGGAGAGGACGGGGAGTGTGGGAAGGACGAGGAGTGTGGGTGGACGAAGAGGGTGGGGAGGACGGGGAGCGTGGGGAGGACGGGGAGCGTGGGGAGGACGGGGAGTTTGCGCAGGAAGGCGCGTGTGAGGAGGACGGGGAGCGTGGGGAGGACGGGGAGCGTGGGGAGGACGGGGAGTGTGGGGGTGTGTGCGGAGGACGGGGAGTGTGCGGAGGACGGGGAGTGTGGGGAGTGTGGTGATAACAGGGAGTGTGGATAGGACGGTCAGTGTGGGAAGGACGAGGAGTGTGGGGAGGATGAAGAGTGTGGGGAGGACGGGGAGTGTGGGGGAGGACGGGGAGTGTGGAGAGGACGGGGAGTGTGGAGAGGACGGGGAGTGTGGAGAGGACGGGGAGTGTGGGGAGGACTGGGAGTGTGGGGAAGACGGGGAGTGTGGGGAGGATGGCGAGTTTGCGGAGGACGGGGCGTGTGGGGAGGACGGGGAATGAGGGGAGGACGGAGAGTGTGGGGAGGATGGCGAGTTTGAGGAGGACGGCGAGCGTGGGGAGGACGGCGATCGTGGGGAGGACGGGGAGCGTGGGGAGGACGGGGAGCGTGGGGAGGACGGGGAGTTTGTGGAGGACGGCGCGTGTGGGGAAGACGGGGTGGGGGGGAGTGTGGGGAGGACGGGGAGTGTGGGGAGGACGGGGAGTGTGGGGAGGACGGGGAGTGTGGGGAGGACGGGGAGTGTGGGGAGGACGGGGGAGTGTGGGGAGGACGGGGAGTGTGGGGAGGACGGGGAGTGTGGGGAGGACGGGGAGTGTGGGGAGGACGGGGAGTGTGGGGAGGACGGGGAGTGTGGGGAGGACGGGGAGTGTGGGGAGGACGGGGAGTGTGGGGAGCGTGAGGATGGGGAGAGTGGGGAGGATGGGGAGTGTGCGGAGTGTGGGGAGTGTGCGGAGTGTGGGGAGTGTGCGGAGCGTGGGGAGGACGGGGAGCGTGGGGAGGAGTGGGAGCGTGGGGAGGACTGGGTGCGTGGGGAGGACGGGGAGCGTGGGGAGGACGGGGAGCGTGGAGAGGACGGGGAGCGTGGAGAGGACGGGGAGCGTGGGGAGGACGAGGAGCGTGGGGAGGACGAAGAGCGTGGGGAGGACGAAGAGCGTGGGGAGGACGAAGAGCGTGGGGAGGACGAAGAGCGTGGGGAGGACGAAGAGCGTGGGGAGGACGAAGAGCGTGGGGAGGACGAAGAGCGTGGGGAGGACGAAGAGCGTGGGGAGGACGAAGAGCGTGGGGAGGACGAAGAGTGTGGGGGAGGACGAAGAGTGTGGGGAGGACGAAGAGTGTGGGGAGGACGAAGAGTGTGGGGAGGACGAAGAGTGTGGGGAGGACGAAGAGTGTGGGGAGGACGAAGAGTGTGGGGAGGACGAAGAGTGTGGGGAGGACGAAGAGTGTGGGGAGGACGAAGAGTGTGGGGAGGACGAAGAGTGTGGGGAGGACGAAGAGTGTGGGGAGGACGCAGAGTGTGGGGAGGACGGAGAGTGTGGGGAGGACGGAGAGTGTGGGGAGGACGGAGAGTGTGGGGAGGACGGAGAGTGTGGGGAGGACCGGGAGTGTGGGGAGGACGGGGAGTGTGGGGAGGACGGGGAGTGTGGAGAGGACGGGGAGTGTGGGGAAGACGGGGAGTGTGGGGAGGATGGGGAGTTTGCGGAGGACGGCGCGTGTGGGGAGGACGGCGCGTGTGGGGAGGACGGGGAGTGTGGGGGAGGACGGGGAGCGTGAGGAGGACCGGGAGCGTGGGGAGGACGGGGAGCGTGGGGAGGACGGGGAGCGTGGGGAGGACGGGGAGTTTGGAGAGTGGGGGGAGGACGGGGAGTGTGGGGAGGACGGGGAGTGTGGGGAGGACGGGGAGTGTGGGGAGGACGGGGAGTGTGGGGAGGACGGGGAGTGTGGGGAGTGTGGTGAGCACGGGAAGTGTGGAGAGTGTGGTGAGCACGGGGAGTGTGGTGAGCACGGGGAGTGTGGGGAGGACGGGGAGTGTGAGGAGGACGGGGAATGTGGGGTGTGTGGTGAGGACGGAGTGTGGGTAGGACGAGGAGTGTGGTGAGGACGGCGAGTTGTGGTGTGGACGGGGAGCGTGGGGAGTTTGGTGAGGACGGGGAGTACGGCGAGTGTTGGGAGTGTGGTCAGTACGGGGAGGGTGGTGAGGAGGGGGAGTGTGGGGAGGATGGGTAGTGTGTTGAGGACGGGGAGTGTGATGAGGACGGGGAGTGTGGGGAGGATGGGGAGTGTGGGGAGGATGGGGAGTGTGGGGAGGACGAAGAGTGTGGGGAGGACGAAGAGTGTGGGGAGGACGAAGAGTGTGGGGAGGACGAAGAGTGTGGGGAGGACGAAGAGTGTGGGGAGGACGAAGAGTGTGGGGAGGACGAAGAGTGTGGGGAGGACGAAGAGTGTGGGGAGGACGAAGAGTGTGGGGAGGACGAAGAGTGTGGGGAGGACGAAGAGTGTGGGGAGGACGAAGAGTGTGGGGAGGACGAAGAGTGTGGGGAGGACGAAGAGTGTGGGGAGGACGGAGAGTGTGGGGAGGACGGAGAGTGTGGGGAGGACCGGGAGTGTGGGGAGGACCGGGAGTGTGGGGAGGACGGGGAGTGTGGGGAGGACGGGGAGTGTGGAGAGGACGGGGAGTGTGGGGAAGACGGGGAGTGTGGGGAGGATGGGGAGTTTGCGGAGGACGGCGCGTGTGGGGAGGACGGCGCGTGTGGGGAGGACGGGGAGTGTGGGGAGGACGGGGAGCGTGAGGAGGACCGGGAGCGTGGGGAGGACGGGGAGCGTGGGGAGGACGGGGAGCGTGGGGAGGACGGGGAGTTTGGAGAGTGCGGGGAGGACGGGGAGTGTGGGGGAGGACGGGGAGTGTGGGGAGGACGGGGAGTGTGGGGAGGACGGGGAGTGTGGGGAGGACGGGGAGTGTGGGGAGTGTGGTGAGCACGGGAAGTGTGGAGAGTGTGGTGAGCACGGGGAGTGTGGTGAGCACGGGGAGTGTGGGGAGGACGGGGAGTGTGAGGAGGACGGGGAATGTGGGGTGTGTGGTGAGGACGGAGTGTGGGTAGGACGAGGAGTGTGGTGAGGACGGCGAGTTGTGGTGTGGACGGGGAGCGTGGGGAGTTTGGTGAGGACGGGGAGTACGGCGAGTGTTGGGAGTGTGGTCAGTACGGGGAGGGTGGTGAGGAGGGGGAGTGTGGGGAGGATGGGTAGTGTGTTGAGGACGGGGAGTGTGATGAGGACGGGGAGTGTGCGGAGGACGGGGAGTATGGGGAGGATGGGGAGTGTGGGGAGGATGGGGAGTGTGGGGAGTGTGCGGAGCGTGGGGAGGACGGCGAGTGTGGGGAGGACGGGGAGTGTGGGGAGGACGGGGAGTGTGGGGAGGACGGGGTGTGTGGGAAGGACGGGGCGTGTGGGGAGGACGGGGAGTGTGGGAAGGACGGTGAGTTTGCGGAGGACGGCGAGCGTGTGGAGGACGGCGAGCGTGGGGAGGACGGGGAGCGTGGGGAGGACGGGGAGCGTGGGGAGGACGGGGAGTTTGCGGAGGACGGCGCGTGTGGGGAGGACGGGGAGTGTGGGGAGGACGGGGAGGACGGGGATTGTGGGGAGGACGGGGAGGACGGGGAGTGTGGGGAGGACGGGGAGTGTGGGGAGGACGGGGAGTGTGGTGAGCACGGGGAGTGTGGGGAGGACGGGGAGTGTGGGGAGGACGGGGAATGTGGGGAGGACGGGGAATGTGGGGAGTGTGGTGAGGACGGAGTGTGGGTAGGACGAGGAGTGTGGTGAGGACGGCGAGTTGTGGTGTGGACGGGGAGCGTGGGGAGTTTGGTGAGGACGGGGAGTACGGCGAGTGTTGGGAGTGTGGTCAGTACGGGGAGGGTGGTGAGGAGGGGGAGTGTGGGGAGGATGGGTAGTGTGTTGAGGACGGGGAGTGTGATGAGGACGGGGAGTGTGCGGAGGACGGGGAGTGTGGGGAGGATGGGGAGTGTGGGGAGGATGGGGAGTGTGGGGAGTGTGCGGAGCGTGGGGGAGGACGGCGAGTGTGGGGAGGATGGGGAGTGTGGGGAGGACGGGGAGTGTGGGGAGGACGGGGCGTGTGGGGAGGACCGGGGAGTGTGGGGAGGACGGTGAGTTTGCGGAGGACGGGGAGCGTGGGGAGGACGGCGAGCGTGGGGAGGACGGGGAGCGTGGGGAGGACGGGGAGCGTGGGGAGGACGGGGAGCGTGGGGAGGACGGGGAGGACGGGGAGTGTGGGGAGGACGGGGAGTGTGGGGTGGACGGGGAGTGTGCGGAGGACGGCGAGTTTGCGGAGGACGGCGAGTGTGGGGAGGACGGGGAGTGTGGGGAGGACGGGGAGTGTGGGGAGGACGGGGAGTGTGGGGAGGATGGGGAGTGTGGGGATCGTAAGGATGGGGAGTGTGGGGAGGACGGGGAGTGTGGGGAGTGTGCGGAACGTGGGGAGGACGGGGAGCATGGGGAGGACGGGGAGCGTGGGGAGGAAGGGGAGCGTGGGGAGGACGGGGAGCGTGGGGAGGACGGGGAGCGTGGGGAGGACGGGGAGCGTGTGGAGGACGGGGAGTGTGGTGAGCACGGGGAGTGTGGGGAGCACGGGGAGTGTGGGGAGGATGGGGAGTGTGGGGGAGGATGGGGAATATGGGGAGGACGGGGAATGTGGGGAGTGTGGTGAGGACGGAGTGTGGGTAGGACGAGGAGTGTGGTGAGGACGGCGAGTTGTGGTGTGGACGGGGAGCGTGGGGAGTTTGGTGAGGACGGGGAGTGCGGCGAGTGTTGGGAGTGTGGTCAGTACGGGGAGGGTGGTGAGGAGGGGGAGTGTGGGGAGGATGGGTAGTGTGTTGAGGACGGGGAGTGTGATGAGGACGGGGAGTGTGCGGAGGACGGGGAGTGTGGGGAGGATGGGGAGTGTGGGGAGGATGGGGAGTGTGGGGAGTGTGCGGAGCGTGGGGAGGACGGCGAGTGTGGGGAGGACGGGGAGTGTCGGGAGGACGGGGAGTGTGGGGAGGACGGGGTGTGTGGGAAGGACGGGGCGTGTGGGGAGGACGGGGAGTGTGGGGAGGACGGTGAGTTTGCGGAGGACGGCGAGCGTGTGGAGGACGGCGAGCGTGGGGAGGACGGGGAGCGTGGGGAGGACGGGGAGCGTGGGGAGGACGGGGAGTTGGCGGAGGACGGCGCGTGTGGGGAGGACGGGGAGTGTGGGGAGGACGGGGAGGACGGGGAGTGTGGGGAGGACGGGGAGGACGGGGAGTGTGGGGAGGACGGGGAGTGTGGGGAGGACGGGGAGTGTGGTGAGCACGGGGAGTGTGGGGAGGACGGGGAGTGTGGGGAGGACGGGGAGTGTGGGGAGGACGGGGAATGTGGGGAGGACGGGGAATGTGGGGAGTGTGGTGAGGACGGAGTGTGGGTAGGACGAGGAGTGTGGTGAGGACGGCGAGTTGTGGTGTGGACGGGGAGCGTGGGGAGTTTGGTGAGGACGGGGAGTACGGCGAGTGTTGGGAGTGTGGTCAGTACGGGGAGGGTGGTGAGGAGGGGGAGTGTGGGGAGGATGGGTAGTGTGTTGAGGACGGGGAGTGTGATGAGGACGGGGAGTGTGCGGAGGACGGGGAGTGTGGGGAGGATGGGGAGTGTGGGGAGGATGGGGAGTGTGGGGAGTGTGCGGAGCGTGGGGAGGACGGCGAGTGTGGGGAGGATGGGGAGTGTGGGGAGGACGGGGAGTGTGGGTAGGACGGGGCGTGTGGGGAGGACGGGGAGTGTGGGGAGGACGGTGAGTATGCGGAGGACGGGGAGCGTGGGGAGGACGGCGAGCGTGGGGAGGACGGGGAGCGTGGGGAGGACGGGGAGCGTGGGGAGGACGGGGAGTGTGGGAGGACGGGGAGGACGGGGAGTGTGGGGAGGACGGGGAGTGTGGGGGGACGGGGAGTGTGGGGTGGACGGGGAGTGTGCGGAGGACGGCGAGTTTGCGGAGGACGGCGAGTGTGGGGAGGACGGGGAGTGTGGGGAGGGACGGGGAGTGTGGGGAGGACGGGGAGTGTGGGGAGGACGGGGAGTGTGGGGAGGATGGGGAGTGTGGGGATCGTAAGGATGGGGAGTGTGGGGAGGACGGGGAGTGTGGGGAGTGTGCGGAACGTGGGGGAGGACGGGGAGCGTGGGGAGGACGGGGGAGCGTGGGGAGGAAGGGGAGCGTGGGGAGGACGGGGAGCGTGGGGAGGACGGGGGAGCGTGGGGGAGGACGGGGAGCGTGGGGAGGACGGGGAGCGTGGGGAGGACGGGGAGTGTGGGGAGTATGCAGAGGACAGGGAGTGTGGGGAGTGTGGTGATAACAGGGAGTGTGGAGAGGACGGGGGAGTGTGGGGAAGACGAGGAGTGTGGGGAGGACGAGGAGTGTGGGGAGGGCGGGGAGTGTGGGGACGACTGGCAGTGTGGGGAGGACGGGGAGTGTGGGGAGGACGGGGAGTGTGGGGAGGACGGGGAGTGTGGAGAGGACGGGGAGTGTGGAGAGGACGGGGAGTGTGGGGAGGACGGGGAGTGTGGGGGAGCGGGTGAGGAAGGGGAGTGTGGGGAGGACGGGGAGCGTGAGGAGGACGGGGAGTGTGGGGAGGACGGTGAGTTTGCGGAGGACGGGGAGCGTGGGGAGGACGGCGAGCGTGGGGAGGACGGGGAGCGTGGGGAGGACGGGGAGTGTGGGGAGGACGGGGAGTGTGGGGGTGGACGGGGAGTGTGCGGAGGACGGCGAGTTTGCGGAGGACGGCGAGTGTGGGGAGAGGACGGGGAGTGTGGGGAGGACGGGGAGTGTGGGGAGGACGGGGAGTGTGGGGAGGGACGGGGAGTGTGGGGAGGATGGGGAGTGTGGGGATCGTAAGGATGGGGAGTGTGGGGAGGACGGGAGTGTGGGGAGTGTGCGGAACGTGGGAGGAGGACGGGGAGCGTGGGGAGGACGGGGAGCGTGGGGAGGAAGGGGAGCGTGGGGGAGGACGGGGAGCGTGGGAGGACGGGGAGCGTGGGGAGGACGGGGAGCGTGGGGAGGACGGGGAGTGTGGGGAGTATGCAGAGGACGGGGAGTGTGGGGAGTGTGGTGATAACAGGGAGTGTGGAGAGGACGGGGAGTGTGGGGAAGACGAGGAGTGTGGGGAGGACGAGGAGTGTGGGGGAGGGCGGGGAGTGTGGGAGGACTGGGAGTGTGGGGAGGACGGGGAGTGTGGGGAGGACGGGAGGTGTGGGAGGACGGGGAGTGTGGAGAGGACGGGGAGTGTGGAGAGGACGGGGAGTGTGGAGAGGACGGGGAGTGTGGGGAGGACAGGGAGTTTGCGGAGGACGGCGCGTGTGGGGAGGACGGGGAGTGTGGGGAGGACGGGGTGTGTGGAGAGGACGGAGAGTGTGGGGAAGACGGGGAGTGTGGAGACGACGGGGAGCGTGGGGAGGACGGGGAGCGTGGGGAGGATGGGGGAGCGTGGGGAGGACGGGGAGCGTGGGGAGGACGGGGAGCGTGGGGAGGACGGGGAGCGTTGGGAGGACGGGGAGTGTGGGGAGTGTGCGGAGGACGGGGAGTGTGCGGAGGACGGGGAGTGTGGGGAGTGTGGTGATAACAGGGAGTGTGGATAGGACGGTCAGTGTGGGAAGGACGAGGAGTGTGGGGAGGATGAAGAGTGTGGGGAGGATGAAGAGTGTGGGGAGGACGAAGAGTGTGGGGAGGACGGGGAGTGTGGGGAGGACGGGGAGTGTGGGGAGGACGGGGAGTGTGGGGAGGACGGGGAGTGTGGGGAGGACGGGGAGTGTGGGGAGGACGGGGAGTGTGGGGAGGACGGGGAGTGTGGGGAGGACGGGGAGTGTGGGGAGGACGGGGAGTGTGGGGAAGACGGGGAGTGTGGGGAGGACGGGGAGTGTGGGGAGGACGGCGAGCGTGGGGAGGACGGCGAGCGTGGGGAGGACGGCGAGCGTGGGGAGGACGGGGAGCGTGGGGAGGACGGGGAGCGTGGGGAGGACGGGGAGTTTGCGCAGGAAGGCGCGTGTGAGGAGGACGGGGAGCGTGGGGAGGACGGGGAGCGTGGGGAGGACGGGGAGTGTGGGGTGTGTGCGGAGGACGGGGAGTGTGCGGAGGACGGGGAGTGTGGGGAGTGTGGTGATAACAGGGAGTGTGGATAGGACGGTCAGTGTGGGAAGGACGAGGAGTGTGGGGAGGATGAAGAGTGTGGAGAGGACGGGGAGTGTGGGAAGGACGAGGAGTGTGGGTGGACGAAGAGGGTGGGGAGGACGAAGAGTGTGGGGAGGACGGGGAGTGTGGGGAGGACGGGGAGTGTGGAGAGGACGGGGAGTGTGGAGAGGACGGGGAGTGTGGGGAGGACTGGGAGTGTGGGGAAGACGGGGAGTGTGGGGAGGATGGCGAGTTTGCGGAGGACGGGGCGTGTGGGGAGGACGGGGAATGAGGGGAGGACGGAGAGTGTGGGGAGGATGGCGAGTTTGAGGAGGACAGCGAGCGTGGGGAGGACGGCGATCGTGGGGGAGGACGGGGAGCGTGGGGAGGACGGGGAGCGTGGGGAGGACGGGGAGTTTGCGGAGGACGGCGCGTGTGGGGAAGACGGGGAGTGTGGGGAGGACGGGGAGTGTGGGGAGGACGGGGAGTGTGGGGAGGACGGGGAGTGTGGGGAGGACGGGGAGTGTGGGGAGGACGGGGAGTGTGGGGAGGACGGGGAGTGTGGGGAGGACGGGGAGTGTGGGGAGGACGGGGAGTGTGGGGAGGACGGGGAGTGTGGGGAGGACGGGGAGTGTGGGGAGGACGGGTAGTGTGGGGAGGACGGGGAGTGTGGGGAGCGTGAGGATGGGGAGTGTGGGGAGGATGGGGAGTGTGCGGAGTGTGGGGAGTGTGCGGAGTGTGGGGAGTGTGCGGAGCGTGTGGAGGACGGGGAGCGTGGGGAGGACGGGGAGCGTGGGGAGGAGTGGGAGCGTGGGGAGGACTGGGTGCGTGGGGAGGACGGGGAGCGTGGGGAGGACGGGGAGCGTGGAGAGGACGGGGAGTGTGGGGAGGACGGGGAGCGTGGGGAGGACGAAGAGCGTGGGGAGGACGAAGAGCGTGGGGAGGACGAAGAGCGTGGGGAGGACGAAGAGCGTGGGGAGGACGAAGAGCGTGGGGAGGACGAAGAGCGTGGGGAGGACGAAGAGCGTGGGGAGGACGAAGAGCGTGGGGAGGACGAAGAGTGTGGGGAGGACGAAGAGTGTGGGGAGGACGAAGAGTGTGGGGAGGACGAAGAGTGTGGGGAGGACGAAGAGTGTGGGGAGGACGGAGAGTGTGGGGAGGACGGAGAGTGTGGGGAGGACGGAGAGTGTGGGGAGGACGGAGAGTGTGGGGAGGACGGAGAGTGTGGGGAGGACCGGGAGTGTGGGGAGGACGGGGAGTGTGGGGAGGACGGGGAGTGTGGAGAGGACGGGGAGTGTGGGGAAGACGGGGAGTGTGGGGAGGACGGGGAGTTTGCGGAGGACGGCGCGTGTGGGGAGGACGGCGCGTGTGGGGAGGACGGCGCGTGTGGGGGAGGACGGGGAGCGTGAGGAGGACCGGGAGCATGGGGAGGACGGGGAGCGTGGGGAGGACGGGGAGTTTGGAGAGTGTGGGGAGGACGGGGAGTGTGGGGAGGACGGGGGAGTGTGGGGAGGACGGGGAGTGTGGGGAGGACGGGGAGTGTGGGGAGTGTGGTGAGCACGGGAAGTGTGGAGAGTGTGGTGAGCACGGGGAGTGTGGTGAGCACGGGGAGTGTGGGGAGGACGGGGAGTGTGAGGAGGACGGGGAATGTGGGGTGTGTGGTGAGGACGGAGTGTGGGTAGGACGAGGAGTGTGGTGAGGACGGCGAGTTGTGGTGTGGACGGGGAGCGTGGGGAGTTTGGTGAGGACGGGGAGTACGGCGAGTGTTGGGAGTGTGGTCAGTACGGGGAGGGTGGTGAGGAGGGGGAGTGTGGGGAGGATGGGTAGTGTGTTGAGGACGGGGAGTGTGATGAGGACGGGGAGTGTGCGGAGGACGGGGAGTGTGGGGAGGATGGGGAGTGTGGGGAGGATGGGGAGTGTGGGGAGTGTGCGGAGCGTGGGGAGGACGGGGAGTGTGGGGAGGACGGGGAGTGTGGGGAGGACGGGGAGTGTGGGGAGGACGGGGTGTGTGGGAAGGACGGGGCGTGTGGGGAGGACGGGGAGTGTGGGAAGGACGGTGAGTTTGCGGAGGACGGCGAGCGTGTGGAGGACGGCGAGCGTGGGGAGGACGGGGAGCGTGGGGAGGACGGGGAGCGTGGGGAGGACGGGGAGTTTGCGGAGGACGGCGCGTGTGGGGAGGACGGGGAGTGTGGGGAGGACGGGGAGGACGGGGATTGTGGGGAGGACGGGGAGGACGGGGAGTGTGGGGAGGACGGGGAGTGTGGGGAGGACGGGGAGTGTGGTGAGCACGGGGAGTGTGGGGAGGACGGGGAGTGTGGGGAGGACGGGGAGTGTGGGGAGGACGGGGAATGTGGGGAGGACGGGGAATGTGGGGAGTGTGGTGAGGACGGAGTGTGGGTAGGACGAGGAGTGTGGTGAGGACGGCGAGTTGTGGTGTGGACGGGGAGCGTGGGGAGTTTGGTGAGGACGGGGAGTACGGCGAGTGTTGGGAGTGTGGTCAGTACGGGGAGGGTGGTGAGGAGGGGGAGTGTGGGGAGGATGGGTAGTGTGTTGAGGACGGGGAGTGTGATGAGGACGGGGAGTGTGCGGAGGACGGGGAGTGTGGGGAGGATGGGGAGTGTGGGGAGGATGGGGAGTGTGGGGAGTGTGCGGAGCGTGGGGAGGACGGCGAGTGTGGGGAGGATGGGGAGTGTGGGGAGGACGGGGAGTGTGGCGAGGACGGGGAGTGTGGGGAGGACGGGGCGTGTGGGGAGGACGGGGAGTGTGGGGAGGACGGTGAGTTTGCGGAGGACGGGGAGCGTGGGGAGGACGGCGAGCGTGGGGAGGACGGGGAGCGTGGGGAGGACGGGGAGTGTGGGGAGGACGGGGAGGACGGGGAGTGTGGGGAGGACGGGGAGTGTGGGGTGGACGGGGAGTGTGCGGAGGACGGCGAGTTTGCGGAGGACGGCGAGTGTGGGGAGGACGGGGAGTGTGGGGAGGACGGGGAGTGTGGGGAGGACGGGGAGTGTGGGGAGGACGGGGAGTGTGGGGAGGATGGGGAGTGTGGGGATCGTAAGGATGGGGAGTGTGGGGAGGACGGGGAGTGTGGGGAGTGTGCGGAACGTGGGGAGGACGGGGAGCGTGGGGAGGACGGGGAGCGTGGGGAGGAAGGGGAGCGTGGGGAGGACGGGGAGCGTGGGGAGGACGTGGAGCGTGGGGAGGACGGGGAGCGTGGGGAGGACGGGGAGCGTGGGGAGGACGGGGAGTGTGGGGAGTATGCAGAGGACGGGGAGTGTGGGGAGTGTGGTGATAACAGGGAGTGTGGAGAGGACGGGGGAGTGTGGGGAAGACGAGGAGTGTGGGGAGGACGAGGAGTGTGGGGAGGGCGGGGAGTGTGGGGAGGACTGGGAGTGTGGGGAGGACGGGGAGTGTGGGGAGGACGGGGAGTGTGGGGAGGACGGGGAGTGTGGAGAGGACGGGGAGTGTGGAGAGGACGGGGAGTGTGGGGAGGACAGGGAGTTTGCGGAGGACGGCGCGTGTGGGGAGGACGGGGAGTGTGGGGAGGACGGGGTGTGTGGAGAGGACGGAGAGTGTGGGGAAGACGGGGGAGTGTGGAGACGACGGGGAGCGTGGGGAGGACGGGGAGCGTGGGGAGGACGGGGAGCGTGGGGAGGACGGGGAGCGTGGGGAGGACGGGGAGCGTTGGGAGGACGGGGAGTGTGGGGAGTGTGCGGAGGACGGGGAGTGTGCGGAGGACGGGGAGTGTGGGGAGTGTGGTGATAACAGGGAGTGTGGATAGGACGGTCAGTGTGGGAAGGACGAGGAGTGTGGGGAGGATGAAGAGTGTGGGGAGGACGAAGAGTGTGGGGAGGACGAAGAGTGTGGGGAGGACGAAGAGTGTGGGGGATGACGGGGAGTGTGGGGAGGACGGGGAGTGTGGGGAGGACGGGGAGTGTGGGGAGGACGGGGAGTGTGGGGAGGACGGGGAGTGTGGGGGAGGACGGGGAGTGTGGGGAGGACGGGGAGTGTGGGGAGGACGGGGAGTGTGGGGAGGACGGGGAGTGTGGGGAGGACGGGGAGTGTGGGGAGGACGGGGAGTGTCGGGAAGACGGGGAGCGTGGGGAGGACGGCGAGCGTGGGGAGGACGGCGAGCGTGGGGAGGACGGGGAGCGTGGGGAGGACGGGGAGCGTGGGGAGGACGGGGAGTTTGCGCAGGAAGGCGCGTGTGAGGAGGACGGGGAGCGTGGGGAGGACGGGGAGCGTGGGGAGGACGGGGAGTGTGGGGTGTGTGCGGAGGACGGGGAGTGTGCGGAGGACGGGGAGTGTGGGGAGTGTGGTGATAACAGGGAGTGTGGATAGGACGGTCAGTGTGGGAAGGACGAGGAGTGTGGGGAGGATGAAGAGTGTGGAGAGGACGGGGAGTGTGGGAAGGACGAGGAGTGTGGGTGGACGAAGAGGGTGGGGAGGACGAAGAGTGTGGGGAGGACGGGGAGTGTGGGGAGGACGGGGAGTGTGGAGAGGACGGGGAGTGTGGAGAGGACGGGGAGTGTGGGGAGGACTGGGAGTGTGGGGAAGACGGGGAGTGTGGGGAGGATGGCGAGTTTGCGGAGGACGGGGCGTGTGGGGAGGACGGGGAATGAGGGGAGGACGGAGAGTGTGGGGAGGACGGCGAGCTTGAGGAGGACGGCGAGCGTGGGGAGGACGGCGATCGTGGGGAGGACGGGGGAGCGTGGGGAGGACGGGGAGCGTGGGGAGGACGGGGAGTTTGCGGAGGACGGCGCGTGTGGGGAAGACGGGGAGTGTGGGGAGGACGGGGAGTGTGGGGAGGACGGGGAGTGTGGGGAGGACGGGGAGTGTGGGGAGGACGGGGAGTGTGGGGAGGACGGGGAGTGTGGGGAGGACGGGGAGTGTGGGGAGGACGGGGAGTGTGGGGAGGACGGGGAGTGTGGGGGAGGACGGGGAGTGTGGGGAGGACGGGGAGTGTGGGGAGGACGGGGAGTGTGGGGAGGACGGGGAGTGTGGGGAGGACGGGGAGTGTGGGGAGGACGGGGAGTGTGGGGAGGACGGGGAGTGTGGGGAGCGTGAGGATGGGGAGTGTGGGGAGGATGGGGAGTGTGCGGAGTGTGGGGAGTGTGCGGAGTGTGGGGAGTGTGCGGAGCGTGGGGAGGACGGGGAGTGTGGGGAGGACGGGGAGTGTGGGGAGGACTGGGTGCGTGGGGAGGACGGGGAGCGTGGGGAGGACGGGGAGCGTGGAGAGGACGGGGAGCGTGGGGAGGACGGGGAGCGTGGGGAGGACGAGGAGCGTGGGGAGGACGAAGAGCGTGGGGAGGACGAAGAGCGTGGGGAGGACGAAGAGCGTGGGGAGGACGAAGAGCGTGGGGAGGACGAAGAGCGTGGGGAGGACGAAGAGCGTGGGGAGGACGAAGAGCGTGGGGAGGACGAAGAGCGTGGGGAGGACGAAGAGCGTGGGGAGGACGAAGAGCGTGGGGAGGACGAAGAGCGTGGGGAGGACGAAGAGCGTGGGGAGGACGAAGAGCGTGGGGAGGACGAAGAGCGTGGGGAGGACGAAGAGCGTGGGGAGGACGAAGAGCGTGGGGAGGACGAAGAGCGTGGGGAGGACGAAGAGCGTGGGGAGGACGAAGAGCGTGGGGAGGACGAAGAGCGTGGGGAGGACGAAGAGCGTGGGGAGGACGAAGAGCGTGGGGAGGACGAAGAGCGTGGGGAGGACCGGGAGTGTGGGGAGGACGGGGAGTGTGGAGAGGACGGGGAGTGTGGGGGAAGACGGGGAGTGTGGGGAGGACGGGGAGTTTGCGGAGGACGGGGAGTTTGCGGAGGACGGCGCGTGTGGGGAGGACGGCGCGTGTGGGGAGGACGGGGAGTGTGGGGAGGACGGGGAGCGTGAGGAGGACCGGGAGCGTGGGGAGGACGGGGAGCGTGGGGAGGACGGGGAGCGTGGGGAGGACGGGGAGTTTGGAGAGTGTGGGGAGGACGGGGAGTGTGGGGAGGACGGGGAGTGTGGGGAGGACGGGGAGTGTGGGGAGGACGGGGAGTGTGGGGAGGACGGGAAGTGTGGAGAGTGTGGTGAGCACGGGAAGTGTGGGGAGTGTGGTGAGCACGGGAAGTGTGGAGAGTGTGGTGAGCACGGGGAGTGTGGTGAGCACGGGGAGTGTGGGGAGGACGGGGAGTGTGAGGAGGATGGGGAATGTGGGGTGTGTGGTGAGGACGGAGTGTGGGTAGGGCGAGGAGTGTGGTGAGGACGCCGAGAGTGGTGTAGACGGGGAGCGTGGGGAGTGTGGTGAGGACTTGGAGTACGGCGAGTGTTGGGAGTGTGGTGAGTATGGGGAGGGTGCTGAGGAGGGGATGTTTGGGGAGGACGGGTAGCGTGTTGAGGACGGGTAGCGTGGGGAGGACGGGGAGCGTGGGGAGGACGGGGAGCGTGGGGAGGACGGGGAGCGTGGGGGAGGACGTGGAGCGTGGGGGAGGACAGGTAGCATGGGGAGGACAAGGAGCGTGGGGAGGACGGGGAGTGTGGGGTGGATGGTGAGGACGTGCAGTGTGGGGAGGAAGGGGAGTGTGGGGAGGACGGGGAGTGTGGGGAGGACGGGGAGTGTGGTGAGCACGGGGAGTGTGGGGAGCACGGGGAGTGTGGGGAGGATGGGGAGTGTGGGGAGGACGGGGAATATGGGGAGGACGGGGAATGTGGGGAGTGTGGTGAGGACGGAGTGTGGGTAGGACGAGGAGTGTGGTGAGGACGGCGAGTTGTGGTGTGGACGGGGAGCGTGGGGAGTTTGGTGAGGACGGGGAGTACGGCGAGTGTTGGGAGTGTGGTCAGTACGGGGAGGGTGGTGAGGAGGGGGAGTGTGCGGAGGACAGGGAGTGTGGGGAGGATGGGGAGTGTGGGGAGGATGGGGAGTGTGGGGAGTGTGCGGAGCGTGGGGGAGGACGGCGAGTGTGGGGAGGACGGGGAGTGTGGGGAGGACGGGGTGTGTGGGGAGGACGGGGTGTGTGGGAAGGACGGGGCGTGTGGGGGAGGACGGGGAGTGTGGGGAGGACGGTGAGGTTGCGGAGGACGGCGAGCGTGTGGAGGACGGCGAGCGTGGGGAGGACGGGGAGCGTGGGGAGGACGGGGAGCGTGGGGAGGACGGGGAGTTTGCGGAGGACGGCGCGTGTGGGGAGGACGGGGAGTGTGGGGAGGACGGGGAGGATGGGGAGTGTGGGGAGGACGGGGAGGACGGGGAGTGTGGGGAGGACGGGGAGTGTGGGGAGGACGGCGAGTTTGCGGAGGACGGCGAGTGTGGGGGAGGACGGGGAGTGTGGGGAGGACGGGGAGTGTGGGGAGGACAGGGAGTGTGGGGGAGGACGGGGAGTGTGGGGATCGTAAGGATGGGGAGTGTGGGGGAGGACGGGGAGTGTGGAGAGTGTGCGGAGCGTGGGGAGGACGGGGAGCGTGGGGAGGACGGGGAGCGTGGGGAGGACGGGGAGCGTGGGGAGGACGGGGAGCGTGGGGGAGGACGGGGTGCGTGGGGAGGACGGGGAGTGTGGGGAGTGTGCTGAGGACGGGGAGTGTGGGGAGTGTGGTGATAACAGGGAGTGTGGAGAGGACGGGGAGTGTGGGGAGGACGGGGAGTGTGGGGAGGACGGGGAGTGTGGGGAGGACGGGGAGTGTGGGGAGGACGGGGAGTGTGGGGAGGACGGGGAGTGTGGGGAGGACGGGGAGTGTGGAGAGGACGGGGAGTGTGGGGAGGACAGGGAGTTTGCGGAGGACGGCGCGTGTGGGGAGGACGGAGAGTGTGGGGAAGACGGGGAGTGTGGAGACGACGGGGAGCGTGGGGAGGACGGGGAGCGTGGGGGAGGACGGGGAGCGTGGGGAGGACGGGGAGTGTGGGTGGACGGGGAGCATTGGGAGGACGGGGAGTGTGGGGAGGACGGGGCGTGTGGGGAGGACGGGGAGTGTGGGGAGGACGGGGAGTGTGGGGAGGACGGCGAGTTTGCGGAGGATGGCGAGCGTGGGGAGGACGGCGAGCGTGGGGAGGACGGCGAGCGTGGGGAGGACGGGGAGCGTGGGGAGGACGGGGAGTTTGCGCAGGACGGCGCGTGTGAGGAGGACGGGGAGCGTGGGGGAGGACGGGGAGCGTGGGGAGGACGGGGAGCGTGGGGTGTGTGCGGAGGACGGGGAGTGTGGGGAGGACGGGGAGTGTGGGGGAGGACGGGGAGTGTGGGGAGGACGGGGAGTGTGGGGAGGACGGGGAGTGTGGGGAGGACGGGGGAGTGTGGAGAGGACGGGGAGTGTGGGGAGGACAGGGAGTTTGCGGAGGACGGCGCGTGTGGGGAGGACGGGGAGTGTGGGGAGGACGGGGTGTGTGGAGAGGATGGAGAGTGTGGGGAAGACGGGGAGTGTGGAGACGACGGGGAGCGTGGGGAGGACGGGGGAGCGTGGGGAGGACGGGGAGCGTGGGGAGGACGGGGAGCGTGGGGAGGACGGGGAGCGTGGGGAGGACGGGGAGCATTGGGAGGACGGGGAGTGTGGGGAGTGTGCGGAGGACGGGGAGTGTGCGGAGGACGGGGAGTGTGGGGAGTGTGGTGATAACAGGGAGTGTGGAGAGGACGGTCAGTGTGGGAAGGACGAGGAGTGTGGGGAGGATGAAGAGTGTGGGGAGGATGAAGAGTGTGGGGAGGACGAAGAGTGTGGGGAGGACGAAGAGTGTGGGGGAGGACGAAGAGTGTGGGGAGGACGAAGAGTGTGGGGAGGACGGGGAGTGTGGGGAGGACGGGGAGTGTGGGGAGGACGGGGAGTGTGGGGAGGACGGGGAGTGTGGGGAGGACGGGGAGTGTGGGGAGGACGGGGAGTGTGGGGAGGACGGGGAGTGTGGGGAGGACGGGGAGTGTGGGGAGGACGGGGAGTGTGGGGAGGACGGGGAGTGTGGGGAGGACGGGGAGTGTGGGGAAGACGGGGAGTGTGGGGAGGACGGGGAGTTTGCGGAAGACGGGGCGTGTGGGGAGGACGGGGAGTGTGGGGAGGACGGGGAGTGTGGGGAGGACGGCGAGTTTGCGGGGGATGGCGAGCGTGGGGAGGACGGCGAGCGTGGGGGAGGACGGCGAGCGTGGGGAGGACGGGGAGCGTGGGGAGGACGGGGAGTTTGCGCAGGACGGCGCGTGTGAGGAGGATGGGGAACGTGGGGAGGACGGGGAGCGTGGGGAGGACGGGGAGTGTGGGGTGTGTGCGGAGGACGGGGAGTGTGCGGAGGACGGGGAGTGTGGGGAGTGTGGTGATGACAGGGAGTGTGGAGAGGACGGGGAGTGTGGGAAGGAAGAGTAGTGTGGGTGGACGAAGAGGGTGGGGAGGACGAAGAGTGTGGGGAGGACGGGGAGTGTGGGGAGGACGGGGAGTGTGGAGAGGACGGGGAGTGTGGGGAAGACGGGGAGTGTGGGGAGGATGGCGAGTTTGCGGAGGACGGGGCGTGTGGGGAGGACGGGGAATGAGGGGAGGACGGGGAGTGTGGGGAGGACGGCGAGTTTGCGGGAGGACGGCGAGCGTGGGGAGGACGGCGAGCGTGGGGAGGACGGGGAGCGTGGGGAGGACGGGGAGCGTGGGGAGGACGGGGAGCGTGGGGAGGACGGGGTAGCGTGGGGAGGACGGGGAGTGTGGAGAGGACGGGGAGTGTGGGGAGGACGGGGAGTGTGGGGAGGACGGGGAGTGTGGGGAGGACGGGGAGTGTGGGGAGGACGGGGAGTGTGGGGAGGTCGGGGAGTGTGGGGAGGACGGGGAGTGTGGGGAGGACGGGGAGTGTGGGGAGAGTGAGGATGGGGAGTGTGGGGAGGATGGGGAATGTGCGGAGTGTGGGGAGTGTGCGGAGCGTGGGGAGGACGGGGAGCGTGGGGAGGACGGGGAGCGTTGGGAGGACGGGGAGTGTGGGGAGTGTGCAGAGGACGGGGAGTGTGCGGAGGACGGGGAGTGTGGGGAGTGTGGTGATAACAGGGAGTGTGGATAGGACGGTCAGTGTGGGAAGGACGAGGAGTGTGGGGAGGATGAAGAGTGTGGGGAGGATGAAGAGTGTGGGGAGGACGAAGAGTGTGGGGAGGACGAAGAGTGTGGGGAGGACGGGGAGTGTGGGGAGGACGGGGAGTGTGGGGAGGACGGGGAGTGTGGGGAGGACGGGGAGTGTGGGGAGGACGGGGAGTGTGGGGGAGGACGGGGAGTGTGGGGAGGACGGGGAGTGTGGGGAGGACGGGGAGTGTGGGGAGGACGGGGAGTGTGGGGAAGACGGGGAGCGTGGGGAGGACGGCGAGCGTGGGGAGGACGGCGAGCGTGGGGAGGACGGCGAGCGTGGGGAGGACGGGGAGCGTGGGGAGGACGGGGAGCGTGGGGAGGACGGGGAGTTTGCGCAGGAAGGCGCGTGTGAGGAGGACGGGGAGCGTGGGGAGGACGGGGAGCGTGGGGAGGACGGGGAGTGTGGGGTGTGTGCGGAGGATGGGGAGTGTGCGGAGGACGGGGAGTGTGGGGAGTGTGGTGATAACAGGGAGTGTGGATAGGACGGTCAGTGTGGGAAGGACGAGGAGTGTGGGGAGGATGAAGAGTGTGGAGAGGACGGGGAGTGTGGGAAGGACGAGGAGTGTGGGTGGACGAAGAGGGTGGGGAGGACGAAGAGTGTGGGGAGGACGGGGAGTGTGGGGAGGACGGGGAGTGTGGAGAGGACGGGGAGTGTGGAGAGGACGGGGAGTGTGGGGAGGACTGGGAGTGTGGGGAAGACGGGGAGTGTGGGGAGGATGGCGAGTTTGCGGAGGACGGGGCGTGTGGGGAGGACGGGGAATGAGGGGAGGACGGAGAGTGTGGGGAGGACGGCGAGTTTGAGGAGGACGGCGATCGTGGGGAGGACGGGGAGCGTGGGGAGGACGGGGGAGCGTGGGGAGGACGGGGAGTTTGCGGAGGACGGCGCGTGTGGGGAAGACGGGGAGTGTGGGGAGGACGGGGAGTGTGGGGAGGACGGGGAGTGTGGGGAGGACGGGGAGTGTGGGGAGGACGGGGAGTGTGGGGAGGACGGGGAGTGTGGGGAGGACGGGGAGTGTGGGGAGGACGGGGAGTGTGGGGAGGACGGGGAGTGTGGGGAGGACGGGGAGTGTGGGGAGGACGGGGAGTGTGGGGAGGACGGGGAGTGTGGGGAGCGTGAGGATGGGGAGTGTGGGGAGGATGGGGAGTGTGCGGAGCGTGGGGAGGACGGGGAGCGTGGGGAGGAGTGGGAGCGTGGGGAGGAGTGGGAGCGTGGGGAGGACTGGGTGCGTGGGAAGGACGGGGAGCGTGGGGAGGACGAAGAGCGTGGGGAGGACGAAGAGCGTGGGGAGGACGAAGAGCGTGGGAGAGCGTGGGGAGGACGAAGAGCGTGGGGAGGACGAAGAGCGTGGGGAGGACGAAGAGCGTGGGGAGGACGAAGAGCGTGGGGAGGACGAAGAGCGTGGGGAGGACGAAGAGCGTGGGGAGGACGAAGAGCGTGGGGAGGACGAAGAGCGTGGGGAGGACGAAGAGCGTGGGGAGGACGAAGAGCGTGGGGAGGACGAAGAGCGTGGGGAGGACGAAGAGCGTGGGGAGGACGAAGAGCGTGGGGAGGACGAAGAGCGTGGGGAGGACGAAGAGCGTGGGGAGGACGAAGAGCGTGGGGAGGACGAAGAGCGTGGGGAGGACGAAGAGCGTGGGGAGGACGAAGAGCGTGGGGAGGACCGGGAGTGTGGGGAGGACGGGGAGTGTGGAGAGGACGGGGAGTGTGGGGAAGACGGGGAGTGTGGGGAGGATGGGGAGTTTGCGGAGGACGGCGCGTGTGGGGAGGACGGCGCGTGTGGGGAGGACGGGGAGTGTGGGGAGGACGGGGAGCGTGAGGAGGACCGGGAGCGTGGGGAGGACGGGGAGCGTGGGGAGGACGGGGAGCGTGGGGAGGACGGGGAGTTTGGAGAGTGTGGGGAGGACGGGGAGTGTGGGGAGGACGGGGAGTGTGGGGAGGACGGGGAGTGTGGGGAGGACGGGGAGTGTGGGGAGGACGGGGAGTGTGGGGAGTGTGGTGAGCACGGGAAGTGTGGAGAGTGTGGTGAGCACGGGGAGTGTGGTGAGCACGGGGAGTGTGGGGAGGACGGGGAGTGTGAGGAGGACGGGGAATGTGGGGTGTGTGGTGAGGACGGAGTGTGGGTAGGGCGAGGAGTGTGGTGAGGACGCCGAGAGTGGTGTAGACGGGGAGCGTGGGGAGTGTGGTGAGGACGGGGAGTACGGCGAGTGTTGGGAGTGTGGTGAGTATGGGGAGGGTGCTGAGGAGGGGGTGTTTGGGGAGGACGGGTAGCGTGTTGAGGACGGGTAGCGTGGGGAGGACGGGGAGCGTGGGGAGGACGGGGAGCGTGGGGAGGACGTGGAGCGTGGGGAGGACAGGTAGCATGGGGAGGACAAGGAGCGTGGGGAGGACGGGGAGTGTGGGGTGGATGGTGAGGACGTGCAGTGTGGGGAGGAAGGGGAGTGTGGGGAGGACGGGGAGTGTGGGGAGGACGGGGAGTGTGGTGAGCACGGGGAGTGTGGGGAGCACGGGGAGTGTGGGGAGGATGGGGAGTGTGGGGAGGACGGGGAATATGGGGAGGACGGGGAATGTGGGGAGTGTGGTGAGGACGGAGTGTGGGTAGGACGAGGAGTGTGGTGAGGACGGCGAGTTGTGGTGTGGACGGGGAGCGTGGGGAGTTTGGTGAGGACGGGGAGTACGGCGAGTGTTGGGAGTGTGGTCAGTACGGGGAGGGTGGTGAGGAGGGGGAGTGTGCGGAGGATGGGGAGTGTGGGGAGGATGGGGAGTGTGGGGAGGATGGGGAGTGTGGGGAGTGTGCGGAGCGTGGGGAGGACGGCGAGTGTGGGGAGGACGGGGAGTGTGGGGAGGACGGGGTGTGTGGGGAGGACGGGGTGTGTGGGAAGGACGGGGCGTGTGGGGAGGACGGGGAGTGTGGGGAGGACGGTGAGGTTGCGGAGGACGGCGAGCGTGTGGAGGACGGCGAGCGTGGGGAGGACGGGGAGCGTGGGGAGGACGGGGAGCGTGGGGAGGACGGGGAGTTTGCGGAGGACGGCGCGTGTGGGGAGGACGGGGAGTGTGGGGAGGACGGGGAGGATGGGGAGTGTGGGGAGGACGGGGAGGACGGGGAGTGTGGGGAGGACGGGGAGTGTGGGGAGGACGGCGAGTTTGCGGAGGACGGCGAGTGTGGGGAGGACGGGGAGTGTGGGGAGGACGGGGAGTGTGGGGAGGACAGGGAGTGTGGGGAGGACGGGGAGTGTGGGGATCGTAAGGATGGGGAGTGTGGGGAGGACGGGGAGTGTGGAGAGTGTGCGGAGCGTGGGGAGGACGGGGAGCGTGGGGAGGACGGGGAGCGTGGGGAGGACGGGGAGCGTGGGGAGGACGGGGAGCGTGGGGAGGACGGGGAGCGTGGGGAGGACGGGGTGCGTGGGGAGGACGGGGAGTGTGGGGAGTGTGCTGAGGACGGGGAGTGTGGGGAGTGTGGTGATAACAGGGAGTGTGGAGAGGACGGGGAGTGTGGGGAGGACGAGGAGTGTGGGGAGGACGGGGAGTGTGGGGAGGACGGGGAGTGTGGGGAGGACGGGGAGTGTGGGGAGGACGGGGAGTGTGGGGAGGACGGGGAGTGTGGAGAGGACGGGGAGTGTGGGGAGGACAGGGAGTTTGCGGAGGACGGCGCGTGTGGGGAGGACGGGGAGTGTGGGGAGGACGGGGTGTGTGGAGAGGACGGAGAGTGTGGGGAAGACGGGGAGTGTGGAGACGACGGGGAGCGTGGGGAGGACGGGGAGCGTGGGGAGGACGGGGAGCGTGGGGAGGACGGGGAGCGTGGGTGGACGGGGAGCATTGGGAGGACGGGGAGTGTGGGGAGTGTGCGGAGGACGGGGAGTGTGCGGAGGACGGGGAGTGTGGGGAGTGTGGTGATAACAGGGAGTGTGGAGAGGACGGTCAGTGTGGGAAGGACGAGGAGTGTGGGGAGGACGAAGAGTGTGGGGAGGACGAAGAGTGTGGGGAGGACGAAGAGTGTGGGGAGGACGAAGAGTGTGGGGAGGACGAAGAGTGTGGGGAGGACGAAGAGTGTGGGGAGGACGAAGAGTGTGGGGAGGACGAAGAGTGTGGGGAGGACGGGGAGTGTGGGGAGGACGGGGAGTGTGGGGAGGACGGGGAGTGTGGGGAGGACGGGGAGTGTGGGGAGGACGGGGAGTGTGGGGAGGACGGGGAGTGTGGGGAGGACGGGGAGTGTGGGGAGGACGGGGAGTGTGGGGAGGACGGGGAGTGTGGGGAAGACGGGGAGTGTGGGGAAGACGGGGAGTGTGGGGAGGACGGGGAGTGTGGGGAGGACGGGGCGTGTGGGGGAGGACGGGGAGGTGTGGGGAGGACGGGGAGTTTGCGGAGGATGGCGAGCGTGGGGGAGGACGGCGAGCGTGGGGAGGACGGCGAGCGTGGGGAGGACGGGGAGCGTGGGGAGGACGGGGAGTTTGCGCAGGACGGGGAGCGTGGGGAGGACGGGGAGCGTGGGGAGGACGGGGAGCGTGGGGTGTGTGCGGAGGACGGGGAGTGTGGGGAGGGACGGGGAGTGTGGGGAGGACGGGGAGTGTGGGGAGGACGGGGAGTGTGGGGAGGACGGGGAGTGTGGGGAGGACGGGGAGTGTGGGGAGGACGGGGAGTGTGGGGAGGACAGGGAGTTTGCGGAGGGACGGCGCGTGTGGGGAGGACGGGGAGTGTGGGGAGGACGGGGTGTGTGGAGAGGATGGAGAGTGTGGGGAAGACGGGGAGTGTGGAGACGACGGGGAGCGTGGGGGAGGACGGGGAGCGTGGGGAGGACGGGGAGCGTGGGGAGGACGGTGGGAGCGTGGGGAGGACGGGGAGCGTGGGGAGGACGGGGAGCATTGGGAGGACGGGGAGTGTGGGGAGTGTGCGGAGGACGGGGAGTGGGGAGTGTGCGGGAGGACGGGGAGTGTGGGGAGTGTGGTGATAACAGGGAGTGTGGAGAGGACGGTCAGTGTGGGAAGGACGAGGAGTGTGGGGAGGATGAAGAGTGTGGGGAGGATGAAGAGTGTGGGGAGGATGAAGAGTGTGGGGAGGACGAAGAGTGTGGGGAGGACGAAGAGTGTGGGGAGGACGGGGAGTGTGGGGAGGACGGGGAGTGTGGGGAGGACGGGGAGTGTGGGGAGGACGGGGAGTGTGGGGGAGGACGGGGAGTGTGGGGAGGACGGGGAGTGTGGGGAGGACGGGGAGTGTGGGGAGGACGGGGAGTGTGGGGAGGGACGGGGAGTGTGGGGAGGACGGGGAGTGTGGGGAGGACGGGAGTGTGGGGAGGACGGGGAGTGTGGGGAGGACGGGGAGTTGGGGAAGACGGGGAGTGTGGGGAGGACGGGGAGTTTGCGGAGGACGGGGCGTGTGGGGAGGACGGGGAGTGTGGGGAGGACGGGGAGTGTGGGGAGGACGGCGAGTTTGCGGGGGATGGCGAGCGTGGGGAGGACGGCGAGCGTGGGAGGACGGCGAGCGTGGGGAGGACGGGGAGCGTGGGGAGGACGGGGAGTTTGCGCAGGACGGCGCGTGTGAGGAGGATGGGGAACGTGGGGAGGACGGGGAGCGTGGGGAGGACGGGGAGTGTGGGGTGTGTGCGGAGGACGGGGAGTGTGCGGAGGACGGGGAGTGTGGGGAGTGTGGTGATAACAGGGAGTGTGGAGAGGACGGGGAGTGTGGGAAGGAAGAGGAGTGTGGGTGGACGAAGAGGGTGGGGAGGACGAAGAGTGTGGGGAGGACGGGGAGTGTGGGGAGGACGGGGAGTGTGGAGAGGACGGGGAGTGTGGGGAAGACGGGGAGTGTGGGGGAGGATGGCGAGTTTGCGGAGGACGGGGCGTGTGGGGAGGACGGGGAATGAGGGGGAGGACGGGGAGTGTGGGGAGGACGGCGAGTTTTGCGGAGGACGGCGAGCGTGGGGAGGACGGCGAGCGTGGGGAGGACGGCGAGCGTGGGGAGGACGGGGAGCGTGGGGGAGGACGGGGAGCGTGGGGAGGACGGGGGAGCGTGGGGAGGACGGGGAGCGTGGGGAGGACGGGGAGCGGTGGGGAGGACGGGGAGCGTGGGGAGGACGGGGAGCGTGGGGAGGACGGGAGTGTGGGGAGGACGGGGAGTGTGGGGAGGACGGGGAGTGTGGGGAGGACGGGGAGTGTGGGGAGGACGGGGAGTGTGGGGAGGTCGGGGAGTGTGGGGAGGACGGGGAGTGTGGGGAGGACAGGGAGTGTGGGGAGTGTGGGGAGGATGGGGAATGTGCGGAGTGTGGGGAGTGTGCGGAGCGTGGGGGAGGACGGGGAGCGTGGGGAGGAGTGGGAGCGTGGGGAGGACTGGGAGCGTGTGGAGGACTGGGAGCGTGGGGAGGACGGGGAGCGTGGGGAGGACGGGGAGTGTGGTGAGCACGGGGGAGTGTGGGGAGCACGGGGAGTGGTGGGGGAGCACGGGGAGTGTGGGGAGGATGGGGAGTGTGGGGGGAGGACGGGGAATGTGGGGAGGACGGGGAATGTGGGGAGTGTGGTGAGGACGGAGTGTGGGTAGGACGAGGAGTGTGGTGAGGACAGCGAGTTGTGGTGTGGACGGGGAGCGTGGGGAGTTTGGTGAGGACGGGGAGTACGGCGAGTGTTGGGAGTGTGGTCAGTACGGGGAGGGTGGTGAGGAGGGGGAGTGTGGGCAGGATGGGTAGTGTGTTGAGGACGGGGAGTGTGATGAGGACGGGGAGTGTGCGGAGGACGGGGAGTGTGCGGAGGACGGGGAGTGTGGGGGAGGGTGGGGGAGTGTGGGGAGTGTGGGGAGTGTGCGGAGCGTGGGGAGGACGGCGAGTGTGGGGAGAACGGGGAGTGTGGGGAGGACGGGGAGTGTGGGGAGGACGGGGAGTGTGGGGAGGACTGGGCGTGTGGGGAGGGACGGGGAGTGTGGGGAGGACGGTGAGTTTGCGGAGGACGGCGAGCGTGGGGGAGGACGGCGAGCGTGGGGAGGACGGGGAGCGTGGGGAGGACGGGGGAGTTTGCGGAGGACGGCGCGTGTGGGGAGGACGGGGAGTGTGGGGAGGACGGGGAGTGTGGGGAGGACGGGGAGGACGGGGAGTGTGGGGAGGACGGGGAGTGTGGGGAGGACGGGGAGTGTGGGGGAGGGGAGGACGGCAAGTTTGCGGAGGACGGCGAGTGTGGGGAGGACGGGGAGTGTGGGGAGGACGGGGAGTGTGTGGAGGACGGGGAGTGTGGGGGAGGACAGGGAGTGTGGGGAGGATGGGGAGTGTGGGGATCGTAAGGATGGGGAGTGTGGGGAGGACGGTGAGTGTGGGGAGTGTGCGGAGCGTGGGGAGGACGGGGAGCGTGGGGAGGACAGGGAGCGTGGGGAGGAAGGGGAGCGTGGGGAGGACGGGGAGCGTGGGGAGGACGGGGAGCGTGGGGAGGACGGGGGGAGCGGTGGGGGAGGGACGGGAGTGTGGGGAGTGTGCAGAGGACGGGGAGTGGTGGGGAGTGTGGTGATAACAGGGAGTGTGGAGAGGACGGGGAGTGTGGGGAGGACGAGGAGTGTGGGGAGGACGGGGAGTGTGGGGAGGACGGGGAGCGTGGGGAGGACGGGGAGCGTGGGGAGGACGGGGAGCGTGGGGAAGACGGGGAGCGTTGGGAGGACGGGGAGTGTGGGGAGTGTGCGGAGGACGGGGAGTGTGCGGAGGACGGGGAGTGTGGGGAATGTGGTGATAACAGGGAGTGTGGAGAGGACGGTCAGTGTGGGAAGGACGAGGAGTGTGGGGAGGATGAAGAGTGTGGGGAGGATGAAGAGTGTGGGGAGGATGAAGAGTGTGGGGAGGACGAAGAGTGTGGGGAGGACGAAGAGTGTGGGGAGGACGGGGAGTGTGGGGAGGACGGGGAGTGTGGGGAGGACGGGGAGTGTGGGGGAGGACGGGGAGTGTGGGGAGGACGGGGAGTGTGGGGAGGGCGGGGAGTGTGGGGAGGACGGGGAGTGTGGGGAAGACGGGGAGTGTGGGGAGGACGGGGAGTGTGGGGAGGACGGGGCGTGTGGGGAGGACGGGGAGTGTGGGGAGGACGGGGAGTGTGGGGAGGACGGCGAGCGTGGGGAGGACGGGGAGCGTGGGGAGGACGGGGAGCGTGGGGAGGACGGGGAGCGTGGGGAGGACGGGGAGCGTGGGGAGGACGGGGAGCGTGGGGAGGACGGGGAGTTTGCGCAGGAAGGCGCGTGTGAGGAGGACGGGGAGTGTGGGGAGGACGGGGAGCGTGGGGAGGACGGGGAGTTTGGAGAGTGTGGGGAGGACGGGGAGTGTGGGGAGGACGGGGAGTGTGGGGAGGACGGGGAGTGTGGGGAGGACGGGGAGTGTGGGGAGTGTGGTGAGCACGGGAAGTGTGGAGAGTGTGGTGAGCACGGGGAGTGTGGTGAGCACGGGGAGTGTGGGGAGGACGGGGAGTGTGAGGAGGACGGGGAATGTGGGGTGTGTGGTGAGGACGGAGTGTGGGTAGGGCGAGGAGTGTGGTGAGGACGGCGAGAGTGGTGTAGACGGGGAGCGTGGGGAGTGTGGTGAGGACGGGGAGTACGGCGAGTGTTGGGAGTGTGGTGAGTATGGGGAGGGTGCTGAGGAGGGGGAGTTTGGGGAGGACGGGTAGCGTGTTGAGGACGGGGAGCGTGGGGAGGACGGGGAGCGTGGGGAGGACGGGGAGCGTGGGGAGGACGGGGCGCGTGGGGAGGACGGGGAGCGTGGGGAGGACGGGGAGCGTGGGGAGGACGGGGAGCGTGGGGAGGACGGGGAGCGTGGGGAGGACGGGGAGCGTGGGGAGGACGGGGTGTGTGGGGAGGACGGGGAGTGTGGGGAGGACGGGGAGTGTGGGGAGGACGGGGAGTGTGGGGTGGATGGTGAGGACGTGCAGTGTGGGGAGGACGGGGAGTGTGGGGAGGACGGGGAGTGTGGGGAGGACGGGGAGTGTGGGGAGGACGGGGAGTGTGGGGAGCACGGGGAGTGTGGGGAGGACGGGGAGTGTGGGGAGGACGGGGATTGTGGGAGGAACGGGGAGTGTGGGGAGGACGGGGAGTGTGGGGAGGACGTGGAATGTGGGGAGTGTGGTGAGGACGGAGTGTGGGTAGGACGAGGAGTGTGGTGAGGACGGCGAGTTGTGGTGTGGACGGGGAGCGTGGGGAGTTTGGTGAGGACGGGGAGTACGGCGAGTGTTGGGAGTGTGGTCAGTACGGGGAGGGTGGTGAGAAGGGGGAGTGTGGGGAGGGTAGGTAGTGTGTTGAGGACGGGGAGTGTGCGGAGGACGGGGAGTGTGGGGAGGATGGGGAGTTTGCGGAGGACGGCGCGTGTGGGGAAGACGGGGAGTGTGGGGAGGACGGGGAGTGTGGGGAGGACGGGGAGTGTGGGGAGGACGGGGAGTGTGGGGAGGACGGGGAGTGTGGGGAGGACGGGGAGTGTGGGGAGGACGGGGAGTGTGGGGAGGACGGGGAGTGTGGGGAGGACGGGGAGTGTGGGGAGGACGGGGAGTGTGGGGAGGACGGGGAGTGTGGGGAGGACGGGGAGTGTGGGGAGGACGGGGAGTGTGGGGAGCGTGAGGATGGGGAGTGTGGGGAGGATGGGGAGTGTGGGGAGGATGGGGAGTGTGCGGAGTGTGGGGAGTGTGCGGAGTGTGGGGAGTGTGCGGAGCGTGGGGAGGACGGGGAGCGTGGGGAGGAGTGGGAGCGTGGGGAGGACTGGGTGCGTGGGGAGGACGGGGAGCGTGGGGAGGACGAAGAGTGTGGGGAGGACGAAGAGTGTGGGGAGGACGAAGAGTGTGGGGAGGACGAAGAGTGTGGGGAGGACGAAGAGTGTGGGGAGGACGAAGAGTGTGGGGAGGACGAAGAGTGTGGGGAGGACGAAGAGTGTGGGGAGGACGAAGAGTGTGGGGAGGACGAAGAGTGTGGGGAGGACGAAGAGTGTGGGGAGGACGAAGAGTGTGGGGAGGACGAAGAGTGTGGGGAGGACGAAGAGTGTGGGGAGGACGAAGAGTGTGGGGAGGACCGGGAGTGTGGGGAGGACGGGGAGTGTGGGGAGGACGGGGAGCGTGAGGAGGACCGGGAGCGTGGGGAGGACGGGGAGCGTGGGGTGGACGGGGAGCGTGGGGAGGACGGGGAGTTTGGAGAGTGTGGGGAGGACGGGGAGTGTGGGGAGGACGGGGAGTGTGGGGAGGACGGGGAGTGTGGGGAGGACGGGGAGTGTGGGGAGGACGGGGAGTGGGGGGAGGACGGGGAGTGTGGGGAGGACGGGGAGTGTGGAGAGGACGGGGAGTGTGGGTAGGACAGGGAGTTTGCGGAGGACGGCGCGTGTGGGGAGGACGGGGACTGTGGGGAGGACGGAGAGTGTGGGGAAGACGGGGAGTGTGGAGACGACGGGGAGCGTGGGGAGGACGGGGAGCGTGGGGAGGACGGGGAGCGTGGGGTGGACGGGGAGCGTGGGGAAGACGGGGAGCGTTGGGAGGACGGGGAGTGTGGGGAGTGTGCGGAGGACGGGGAGTGTGCGGAGGACGGGGAGTGTGGGGAGTGTGGTGATAACAGGGAGTGTGGAGAGGACGGTCAGTGTGGGAAGGACGAGGAGTGTGGGGAGGATGAAGAGTGTGGGGAGGATGAAGAGTGTGGGGAGGATGAAGAGTGTGGGGAGGACGAAGAGTGTGGGGAGGACGAAGAGTGTGGGGAGGACGGGGAGTGTGGGGAGGACGGGGAGTGTGGGGAGGACGGGGAGTGTGGGGAGGACGGGGAGTGTGGGGAGGACGGGGAGTGTGGGGAGGACGGGGAGTGTGGGGAGGACGGGGAGTGTGGGGAGGACGGGGCGTGTGGGGAGGACGGGGAGTGTGGGGAGGACGGCGAGTTTGCGGAGGACGGCGAGCGTGGGGAGGACGGGGAGCGTGGGGAGGACGGGGAGCGTGGGGAGGACGGGGAGCGTGGGGAGGACGGGGAGTTTGCGCAGGAAGGCGCGTGTGAGGAGGACGGGGAGTGTGGGGAGGACGGGGAGCGTGGGGAGGACGGGGAGTTTGGAGAGTGTGGGGAGGACGGGGAGTGTGGGGAGGACGGGGAGTGTGGGGAGGACGGGGAGTGTGGGGAGTGTGGTGAGCACGGGAAGTGTGGAGAGTGTGGTGAGCACGGGGAGTGTGGTGAGCACGGGGAGTGTGGGGAGGACGGGGAGTGTGAGGAGGACGGGGAATGTGGGGTGTGTGGTGAGGACGGAGTGTGGGTAGGGCGAGGAGTGTGGTGAGGACGGCGAGAGTGGTGTAGACGGGGAGCGTGGGGAGTGTGGTGAGGACGGGGAGTACGGCGAGTGTTGGGAGTGTGGTGAGTATGGGGAGGGTGCTGAGGAGGGGGAGTTTGGGGAGGACGGGTAGCGTGTTGAGGACGGGGAGCGTGGGGAGGACGGGGACCGTGGGGAGGACGGGGAGCGTGGGGAGGACGGGGCGCGTGGGGAGGACGGGGAGCGTGGGGAGGACGGGGAGCGTGGGGAGGACGGGGAGCGTGGGGAGGACGGGGAGCGTGGGGAGGACGGGGTGTGTGGGGAGGACGGGGAGTGTGGGGAGGACGGGGAGTGTGGGGAGGACGGGGAGTGTGGGGTGGATGGTGAGGATGTGCAGTGTGGGGAGGACGGGGAGTGTGGGGAGGACGGGGAGTGTGGGGAGGACGGGGAGTGTGGGGAGGACGGGGAGTGTGGGGAGGACGGGGAGTGTGGGGAGCACGGGGAGTGTGGGGAGGACGGGGAGTGTGGGGAGGACGGGGAGTGTGGGAGGAACGGGGAGTGTGGGGAGGACGGGGAGTGTGGGGAAGACGTGGAATGTGGGGAGTGTGGTGAGGACGGAGTGTGGGTAGGACGAGGAGTGTGGTGAGGACGGCGAGTTGTGGTGTGGACGGGGAGCGTGGGGAGTTTGGTGAGGACGGGGAGTACGGCGAGTGTTGGGAGTGTGGTCAGTACGGGGAGGGTGGTGAGAAGGGGGAGTGTGGGGAGGATAGGTAGTGTGTTGAGGACGGGGAGTGTGCGGAGGACGGGGAGTGTGGGGAGGATGGGGAGTTTGCGGAGGACGGCGCGTGTGGGGAAGACGGGGAGTGTGGGGAGGACGGGGAGTGTGGGGAGGACGGGGAGTGTGGGGAGGACGGGGAGTGTGGGGAGGACGGGGAGTGTGGGGAGGACGGGGAGTGTGGGGAGGACGGGGAGTGTGGGGAGGACGGGGAGTGTGGGGAGGACGGGGAGTGTGGGGAGGACGGGGAGTGTGGGGAGGACGGGGAGTGTGGGGAGCGTGAGGATGGGGAGTGTGGGGAGGATGGGGAGTGTGCGGAGTGTGGGGAGTGTGCGGAGCGTGGGGAGGACGGGGAGCGTGGGGAGGAGTGGGAGCGTGGGGAGGACTGGGTGCGTGGGGAGGACGGGGAGCGTGGGGAGGACGGGGAGCGTGGAGAGGACGGGGAGCGTGGGGAGGACGGGGAGTGTGGGGAGGACGAAGAGTGTGGGGAGGACGAAGAGTGTGGGGAGGACGAAGAGTGTGGGGAGGACGAAGAGTGTGGGGAGGACGAAGAGTGTGGGGAGGACGAAGAGTGTGGGGAGGACGAAGAGTGTGGGGAGGACGAAGAGTGTGGGGAGGACGAAGAGTGTGGGGAGGACGAAGAGTGTGGGGAGGACGAAGAGTGTGGGGAGGACGAAGAGTGTGGGGAGGACGAAGAGTGTGGGGAGGACGAAGAGTGTGGGGAGGACAAAGAGTGTGGGGAGGACGAAGAGTGTGGGGAGGACGAAGAGTGTGGGGAGGACGAAGAGTGTGGGGAGGACGAAGAGTGTGGGGAGGACGAAGAGTGTGGGGAGGACGAAGAGTGTGGGGAGGACGAAGAGTGTGGGGAGGACGAAGAGTGTGGGGAGGACCGGGAGTGTGGGGAGGTCGGGGAGTGTGGAGAGGACGGGGAGTGTGGGGAAGACGGGGAGTGTGGGGAGGACGGGGAGTTTGCGGAGGACGGCGCGTGTGGGGAGGACGGCGCGTGTGGGGAGGACGGGGAGTGTGGGGAGGACGGGGAGCGTGAGGAGGACCGGGAGCGTGGGGAGGACGGGGAGCGTGGGGTGGACGGGGAGCGTGGGGAGGACAGGGAGTTTGGAGAGTGTGGGGAGGACGGGGAGTGTGGGGAGGACGGGGAGTCTGGGGAGGACGGGGAGTCTGGGGAGGACGGGGAGTGTGGGGAGGACGGGGAGTGTGGGGAGTGTGGTGAGCACGGGAAGTGTGGAGAGTGTGGTGAGCACGGGGAGTGTGGTGAGCACGGGGAGTGTGGGGAGGACGGGGAGTGTGAGGAGGACGGGGAATGTGGGGTGTGTGGTGAGGACGGAGTGTGGGTAGGGCGAGGAGTGTGGTGAGGACGCCGAGAGTGGTGTAGACGGGGAGCGTGGGGAGTGTGGTGAGGACGGGGAGTACGGCGAGTGTTGGGAGTGTGGTGAGTATGGGGAGGGTGCTGAGGAGGGGGAGTTTGGGGAGGACGGGTAGCGTGTTGAGGACGGGTAGCGTGGGGAGGACGGGGAGCGTGGGGAGGACGGGGAGCGTGGGGAGGACGGGGAGCGTGGGGAGGACGGGGAGCATGGGGAGGACGGGGAGCGTGGGGAGGACGGGGAGCGTGGGGAGGACGGGGAGTGTGGGGTGGACGGTGAGGACGTGCAGTGTGGGGAGGAAGGGGAGTGTGGGGAGGACGGGGAGTGTGGGGAGGACGGGGAGTGTGGGGAGGACGGGGAGTGTGGTGAGCACGGGGAGTGTGGGGAGCACGGGGAGTGTGGGGAGGATGGGGAGTGTGGGGAGGACGGGGAATATGGGGAGGACGGGGAATGTGGGGAGTGTGGTGAGGACGGAGTGTGGGTAGGACGAGGAGTGTGGTGAGGACGGCGAGTTGTGGTGTGGACGGGGAGCGTGGGGAGTTTGGTGAGGACGGGGAGTACGGCGAGTGTTGGGAGTGTGGTCAGTACGGGGAGGGTGGTGAGGAGGGGGAGTGTGGGGAGGATGGGTAGTGTGTTGAGGACGGGGAGTGTGATGAGGACGGGGAGTGTGCGGAGGACGGGGAGTGTGGGGAGGATGGGGAGGATGGGGAGTGTGGGGAGTGTGCGGAGCGTGGGGAGGACGGCGAGTGTGGGGAGGACGGGGAGTGTGGGGAGGACGGGGAGTGTGGGGAGGACGGGGTGTGTGGGGAGGACGGGGCGTGTGGGGAGGACGGGGAGTGTGGGGAGGACGGTGAGTTTGCGGAGGACGGCGAGCGTGGGGAGGACGGCGAGCGTGGGGAGGACGGGGAGCGTGGGGAGGACGGGGAGCGTGGGGAGGACAGGGAGTTTGCGGAGGACGGCGCGTGTGGGGAGGACGGGGAGTGTGGGGAGGACGGGGAGGACGGGGAGTGTGGGGAGGACGGGGAGGACGGGGAGTGTGGGGAGGACGGGGAGTGTGGGGAGGACGGCGAGTTTGCGGAGGACGGCGAGTGTGGGGAGGATGGGGAGTGTGGGGAAGACGGGGAGTGTGGGGAGGACAGGGAGTGTGGGGAGGACGGGGAGTGTGGGGATCGTAAGGATGGGGCGTGTGGGGAGGACGGGGAGTGTGGGGAGTGTGCGGAGCGTGGGGAGGACGGGGAGCGTGGGGAGGACGGGGAGCGTGGGGAGGAAGGGGAGCGTGGGGAGGACGGGGAGCGTGGGGAGGACGGGGAGCGTGGGGAGGACGGGGAGCGTGGGGAGGACGGGGAGTGTGGGGAGTGTGCAGAGGACGGGGAGTGTGGGGAGTGTGGTGATAACAGGGAGTGTGGAGAGGACGGGGAGTGTGGGGAGGACGGGGAGTGTGGGGAGGACGAGGAGTGTGGGGAGGACGCGGAGTGTGGGGAGGACGGGGAGTGTGGGGAGGACGGGGAGTGTGGGGAGGACGGGGAGTGTGGGGAGGACGGGGAGTGTGGGGAGGACGGGGAGTGTGGGGAGGACGGGGAGTGTGGAGAGGACGGGGAGTGAGGGGAGGACAGGGAGTTTGAGGAGGACGGCGCGTGTGGGGAGGAAGGGGAGTGTGGGGAGGACGGGGTGTGTGGAGAGGACGGAGAGTGTGGGGAAGACGGGGAGTGTGGAGACGACGGGGAGCGTGGGGAGGACGGGGAGCGTGGGGAGGACGGGGAGCGTGGGGAGGACGGGGAGCGTGGGGAGGACGGGGAGCGTGGGTGGACGGGGAGCATTGGGAGGACGGGGAGTGTGGGGAGTGTGCGGAGGACGGTGAGTGTGCGGAGGACGGGGAGTGTGGGGAGTGTGGTGATAACAGGGAGTGTGGAGAGGACGGTCAGTGTGGGAAGGACGAGGAGTGTGGGGAGGACGAAGAGTGTGGGGAGGATGAAGAGTGTGGGGAGGATGAAGAGTGTGGGGAGGACGAAGAGTGTGGGGAGTACGGGGAGTGTGGGGAGGACGGGGAGTGTGGGGAGGACGGGGAGTGTGGGGAGGACGGGGAGTGTGGGGAGGACGGGGAGTGTGGGGAGGACGGGGAGTGTGGGGAGGACGGGGAGTGTGGGGAGGACGGGGAGTGTGGGGAGGACGGGGAGTGTGGGGAGGACGGGGAGTGTGGGGAGGACGGGGAGTGTGGGGAGGACGGGGCGTGTGGGGAGGACGGGGCGTGTGGGGAGGACGGGGCGTGTGGGGAGGACGGGGCGTGTGGGGAGGACGGGGCGTGTGGGGAGGACGGGGCGTGTGGGGAGGACGGGGCGTGTGGGGAGGACGGGGCGTGTGGGGAGGACGGGGCGTGTGGGGAGGACGGGGCGTGTGGGGAGGACGGCGAGTTTGCGGAGGACGGCGAGCGTGGGGAGGACGGCGAGCGTGGGGAGGACGGCGAGCGTGGGGAGGACGGGGAGCGTGGGGAGGACGGGGTGTTTGCGCAGGACGGCGCGTGTGAGGAGGACGGGGAGCGTGGGGAGGACGGGGAGCGTGGGGAGGACGGGGAGTGTGGGGTGTGTGGGGAGGACGGGGAGTGTGGGGAGGACGGGGAGTGTGGGGAGGACGGGGAGTGTGGGGAGGACGGGGAGTGTGGGGAGGACGGGGAGTTTGCGGAGGACGGCGCGTGTGGGGAGGACGGGGAGTGTGGGGAGGACGGGGTGTGTGGAGAGGACGGAGAGTGTGGGGAAGACGGGGAGTGTGGAGACGACGGGGAGCGTGGGGAGGACGGGGAGCGTGGGGAGGACGGGGAGCGTGGGGAGGACGGGGAGCGTGGGGAGGACGGGGAGTGTGGGGAGTGTGCGGAGGACGGGGAGTGTGCGGAGGACGGGGAGTGTGGGGAGTGTGGTGAGAACAGGGAGTGTGGAGAGGACGGTCAGTGTGGGAAGGACGAGGAGTGTGGGGAGGATGAAGAGTGTGGGGAGGATGAAGAGTGTGGGGAGGATGAAGAGTGTGGGGAGGATGAAGAGTGTGGGGAGGATGAAGAGTGTGGGGAGGATGAAGAGTGTGGGGAGGATGAAGAGTGTGGGGAGGATGAAGAGTGTGGGGAGGATGAAGAGTGTGGGGAGGACGAAGAGTGTGGGGAGGACGAAGAGTGTGGGGAGGACGGGGAGTGTGGGGAGGACGGGGAGTGTGGGGAGGACAGGGAGCGTGGGGAGGACGGGGAGCGTGGGGAGGACGGGGAGTTTGGAGAGTGTGGGGAGGACGGGGAGTGTGGGGAGGACGGGGAGTGTGGGGAGGACGGGGAGTGTGGGGAGGACGGGGAGTGTGGGGAGGACGGGGAGTGTGGGGAGTGTGGTGAGCACGGGAAGTGTGGAGAGTGTGGTGAGCACGGGGAGTGTGGTGAGCACGGGGAGTGTGGGGAGGACGGGGAGTGTGAGGAGGACGGGGAATGTGGGGTGTGTGGTGAGGACGGAGTGTGGGTAGGGCGAGGAGTGTGGTGAGGACGGCGAGAGTGGTGTAGACGGGGAGCGTGGGGAGTGTGGTGAGGACGGGGAGTACGGCGAGTGTTGGGAGTGTGGTGAGTATGGGGAGGGTGCTGAGGAGGGGGAGTTTGGGGAGGACGGGTAGCGTGTTGAGGACGGGAAGCGTGGGGAGGACGGGGAGCGTGGGGAGGACGGGGAGCGTGGGGAGGACGGGGAGCGTGGGGAGGACGGGGAGCGTGGGGAGGACGGGGAGCGTGGGGAGGACGGGGAGCGTGGGGAGGACGGGGTGTGTGGGGAGGACGGGGAGTGTGGGGAGGACGGGGAGTGTGGGGAGGACGGGGAGTGTGGGGTGGATGGTGAGGACGTGCAGTGTGGGGAGGACGGGGAGTGTGGGGCGGACGGGGAGTGTGGGGAGGACGGGGAGTGTGGGGAGGACGGGGAGTGTGGGGAGGACGGGGAGTGTGGGGAGGACGGGGAGTGTGGGGAGGACGGGGAGTGTGGGGAGCACGGGGAGTGTGGGGAGGACGGGGAGTGTGGGGAGGACGGGGAATGTGGGGAGGACGGGGAATGTGGGGAGTGTGGTGAGGACGGAGTGTGGGTAGGACAAGGAGTGTGGTGAGGACGGCGAGTTGTGGTGTGGACGGGGAGCGTGGGGAGTTTGGTGAGGACGGGGAGTACGGCGAGTGTTGGGAGTGTGGTCAGTACGGGGAGGGTGGTGAGAAGGGGGAGTGTGGGGAGGATGGGTAGTGTGTTGAGGACGGGGAGTGTGCGGAGGACGGGGAGTGTGGGGAGGATGGGGAGTGTGGGGAGGATGGGGAGTGTGGGGAGTGTGCGGAGCGTGGGGAGGACGGTGAGTGTGGGGAGGACGGGGAGTGTGGGGAGGACGGGGAGTGTGGGGAGGACGGGGAGTGTGGGGAGGACGGGGAGTGTGGGGAGGACGGGGAGTGTGGGGAGGACGGGGAGTGTGGGGAGGACGGGGCGTGTGGGGAGGACGGGGAATGTGGGGAGGACGGTGAGTTTGCGGAGGACGGCGAGCGTGGGGAGGACGGCGAGCGTGGGGAGGACGGGGAGCGTGGGGAGGACGGGGAGCGTGGGGAGGACGGGGAGTTTGCGGAGGACGGCGCGTGTGGGGAGGACGGGGAGTGTGGGGAGGACGGGGAGTGTGGGGAGGACGGGGAGTGTGGGGAGGACGGGGAGTGTGGGGAGGACGGGGAGTGTGGGGAGGACGGCGAGTGTGGGGAGGACGGGGAGTGTGGGGAGGACGGGGAGTGTGGGGAGGACGGGGAGTGTGGGGAGGACGGGGAGTGTGGGGAGGATGGGGAGTGTTGGGATCGTAAGGATGGGGAGTGTGGGGAGGACGGGGAGTGTGGGGAGTGTGCGGAGCGTGGGGAGGACGGGGAGCGTGGGGAGGACGGGGAGCGTGTGGGGAAGGGGAGCGTTGGGAGGACGGGGAGCGTGGGGAGGACGGGGAGCGTGGGGAGGACGGGGAGCGTGGGGAGGATGGGGAGCGTGGGGAGGACGGGGAGTGTGGGGAGTGTGCAGAGGACGGGGAGTGTGGGGAGTGTGGTGATAACAGGGAGTGTGGAGAGGACGGGGAGTGTGGGGAGGACGAGGAGTGTGGGGAGGACGAGGAGTGTGGGGAGGACGGGGAGTGTGGGGAGGACGGGGAGTGTGGGGAGGACGGGGAGTGTGGGGAGGACGGGGAGTGTGGAGAGGACGGGGAGTGTGGGGAGGACAGGGAGTTTGCGGAGGACGGCGCGTGTGGGGGAGGACGGGGAGTGTGGGGAGGACGGGGTGTGTGGAGAGGACGGAGAGTGTGGGGAAGACGGGGAGTGTGGAGACGACGGGGAGCGTGGGGAGGACGGGGAGCGTGGGGAGGACGGGGAGCGTGGGGAGGACGGGGAGCGTGGGGAGGACGGGGAGCGTGGGGAGGACGGGGAGCGTTGGGAGGACGGGGAGTGTGGGGAGTGTGCGGAGGACGGGGAGTGTGCGGAGGACGGGGAGTGTGGGGAGTGTGGTGATAACAGGGAGTGTGGAGAGGACGGTCAGTGTGGGAAGGACGAGGAGTGTGGGGAGGATGAAGAGTGTGGGGAGGATGAAGAGTGTGGGGAGGATGAAGAGTGTGGGGAGGACGAAGAGTGTGGGGAGGACGAAGAGTGTGGGGAGGACGAAGAGTGTGGGGAGGACGGGGAGTGTGGGGAGGACGGGGAGTGTGGGGAGGACGGGGAGTGTGGGGAGGACGGGGAGTGTGGGGAGGACGGGGAGTGTGGGGAGGACGGGGAGTGTGGGGAGGACGGGGAGTGTGGGGAGGACGGGGAGTGTGGGGAGGACGGGGAGTGTGGGGAGGACGGGGAGTGTCGGGAAGACGGTGAGTGTGGGGAGGACGGGGAGTTTGCGGAGGATGGGGCGTGTGGGGAGGACAGGGCTTGTGGGGAGGACGGGGAGTGTGGGGAGGACGGCGAATTTGCGGAGGATGGCGAGCGTGGGGAGGACGGCGAGCGTGGGGAGGACGGGGAGCGTGGGGAGGACGGGGAGTTTGCGCAGTAAGGCGCGTGTGAGGAGGACAGGGAGCGTGGGGAGGACGGGGAGCGTGGGGAGGACGGGGAGTGTGGGGAGGACGGGGAGTGTCGGGAGGACGGGGAGTGTGGGGAGTGTGGTGATAACAGGGAGTGTGGAGAGGACGGGGAGTGTGGGAAGGACGAGGAGTGTGGGTGGACGAAGAGTGTGGAGAGGACGGGGAGTGTGGAGAGGACGGGGAGTGTGGAGAGGACGGGGAGTGTGGGGAGGACGGGGAGTGTGGGGAAGACGGGGAGTGTGGGGAGGATGGCGAGTTTGCGGAGGATGGGGCGTGTGGGGAGGACGGGGAATGAGGGGAGGACGGGGAGTGTGGGGAGGACGGCGAGTTTGCGGAGGACGGCGAGCGTGGGGAGGACGGCGAGCGTGGGGAGGACGGCGAGCGTGGGGAGGACGGCGAGCGTGGGGAGGACGGGGAGCGTGGGGAGGACGGGGAGTTTGCGGAGGACGGCGCGTGTGGGGGGACGGGGAGTGTGGGGAGGACGGGGAGGACGGGGAGTGTGGGGAGGACGGGGAGTGTGGGGAGTGTGCAGAGGACGGGGATTGTGGGGAGTGTGGTGATAACAGGGAGTGTGGAGAGGACGGGGAGTGTGGGGAGGACGAGGAGTGTGGGGAGGACGAGGAGTGTGGGGAGGACGGGGAGTGTGGGGAGGACGGGGAGTGTGGGGAGGACGGGGAGTGTGGAGAGGACGGGGAGTGTGGAGAGGACGGGGAGTGTGGGGAGGACAGGGAGTTTGCGGAGGACGGCGCGTGTGGGGAGGACGGGGAGTGTGGGGAGGACGGGGTGTGTGGAGAGGACGGAGAGTGTGGGGAAGACGGGGAGCGTGGAGACGACGGGGAGCGTGGGGAGGACGGGGAGCGTGGGGAGGACGGGGAGCGTGGGGAGGACGGGGAGCGTGGGGATGACGGGGAGCGTGGGGAGGACGGGGAGTGTGGCGAGTGTGCGGAGGACGGGGAGTGTGCGGAGGACGGGGAGTGTAGGGAGGACGGGGAGTGTGGGGAGGACGGGGAGTGTGGGGAGGACGGGGAGTGTGGGGAGTGTGCAGAGGACGAGGAGTGTGGGGAGGACGAGGAGTGTGGGGAGGACGGGGAGTGTGGGGAGGACGGGGAGTGTGGGGAGGACGGGGAGTGTGGGGAGGACGGGGAGTGTGGGGAGGACGGGGAGTGTGGAGAGGACGGGGAGTGTGGGGAGGACAGGGAGTTTGCGGAGGACGGCGCGTGTGGGGAGGACGGGGAATGTGGTGAGGACGGGGTGTGTGGAGAGGACGGAGAGTGTGGGGAAGACGGGGAGTGTGGAGACGACGGGGATCGTGGGGAGGACAGGGAGCGTGGGGAGGACGGGGAGCGTGGGGAGGACGGGGAGCGTGGGGAGGACGGGGAGCGTGGGGAGGACGGGGAGTGTGGGGAGTGTGCGGAGGACGGGGAGTGTGCGGAGGACGGGGAGTGTGGTGATAACACGGAGTGTGGAGAGGACGGTCAGTGTGGGAAGGACGAGGAGTGTGGGGAGGACGAAGAGTGTGGGGAGGACGAAGAGTGTGGGGAGGACGAAGAGTGTGGCGAGGACGGGGAGTGTGGGGAGGACGGGGAGTGTGGGGAGGACGGGGAGTGTGGGGAGGACGGGGAGTGTGGGGAGGACGGGGAGTGTGGGGAGGACGGGGAGTGTGGGGAGGACGGGGAGTGTGGGGAGGACGGGGAGTGTGGGGAGGACGGGGAGTGTGGGGAGGACGGGGAGTGTGGGGAGGACGGGGAGTGTGGGGAGGACGGGGAGTGTGGGGAGGACGGGGAGTTTGCGGAGGACGGGGCGTGTGGGGAGGACGGGGGGTGTGGGGAGGACGGGGAGTGTGGGGAGGACGGCGAGTTTGCGGAGGATGGCGAGCGTGGGGAGGACGGCGAGCGTGGGGAGGACGGGGAGCGTGGGGAGGACGGGGAGCGTGGGGAGGACGGGGAGTTTGCGCAGGAAGGCGCGTGTGAGGAGGACGGGGAGTGTGGGGAGGACGGGGAGCGTGAGGAGGACGGGGAGCGTGGGGAGGACGGGGAGCGTGGGGAGGATGGGGAGTTTGGAGAGTGTGGGGAGGACGGGGAGTGTGGGGAGGACGGGGAGTGTGGGGAGGACGGGGAGTGTGGGGAGGACGGGGAGTGTGGGGAGGACGGGGAGTGTGGGGAGTGTGGAGAGCACGGGAAGTGTGGAGAGTGTGGTGAGCACGGGGAGTGTGGTGAGCACGGGGAGTGTGGGGAGGACGGGGAGTGTGAGGAGGACGGGGAATGTGGGGTGTGTGGTGAGGACGGAGTGTGGGTAGGGCGAGGAGTGTGGTGAGGACGGCGAGAGTGGTGTAGACGGGGAGCGTGGGGAGTGTGGTGAGGACGGGGAGTACGGCGAGTGTTGGGAGTGTGGTGAGTATGGGGAGGGTGCTGAGGAGTGGGAGTTTGGGGAGGACGGGTAGCGTGTTGAGGACGGGTAGCGTGGGGAGGACGGGGAGCGTGGGGAGGACGGGGAGCGTGGGGAGGACGGGGAGCGTGGGGAGGACGGGGAGCGTGGGGAGGACGGGGAGCGTGGGGAGGACGGGGAGCGTGGGGAGGACGGGGAGCGTGGGGAGGACGGGGAGCGTGGGGAGGACGGGGAGCGTGGGGAGGACGGGGAGCGTGGGGAGGACGGGGAGTGTGGGGTGGATGGTGAGGACGTGCAGTGTGGGGAGGACGGGGAGTGTGGGGAGGACGGGGAGTGTGGGGAGGACGGGGAGTGTGGTGAGCACGGGGAGTGTGGTGAGCACGGGGAGTGTGGGGAGCACGGGGAGTGTGGGGAGGATGGGGAGTGTGGGGAGGACGGGGAATGTGGGGAGGACGGGGAATGTGGGGAGTGTGGTGAGGACGGAGTGTGGGTAGGACGAGGAGTGTGGTGAGGACGGAGAGTTGTGGTGTGGACGGGGAGCGTGCGGAGTTTGGTGAGGACGAGGAGTACGGCGAGTGTTGGGAGTGTGGTCAGTACGGGGAGGGTGGTGAGGAGGGGGAGGATGGGTAGTGTGTTGAGGACGGGGAGTGTAATGAGGACGGGGAGTGTGCGGAGGACGGGGAGTGTGGGGAGGATGGGGAGTGTGGGGAGGATGGGGAGTGTGGGGAGTGTGCGGAGCGTGGGGAGGACGGCGAGTGTGGGGAGGACGGGGAGTGTGGGGAGGACGGGGAGAGTGGGGAGGACGGGGCGTGTGGGGAGGACGGGGAGTGTGGGGAGGACGGTGAGTTTGCGGAGGACGGCGAGCGTGGGGAGGACGGGGAGCGTGGGGAGGACGGGGAGCGTGGGGAGGACGGGGAGTTTGCGGAGGACGGCGCGTGTGGGGAGGACGGGGAGTGTGGGGAGGACGGGGAGGACGGGGAGTGTGGGGAGGACGGCGAGTTTGCGGAGGACGGCGAGTGTGGGGAGGACGGGGAGTGTGGGGAGGACGGGGAGTGTGGGGAGGATGGGGAGTGTGGGGATCGTAAGGATGGGGAGTGTGGGGAGGACGGGGAGTGTGGGGAGTGTGCGGAGCGTGGGGAGGACGGGGAGCGTGGGGAGGACGGGGAGCGTGGGGAGGACGGGGAGCGTGGGGAGGACGGGGAGCGTGGGGAGGACGGGGAGCGTGGGGAGGACGGGGAGCGTGGGGAGGACGGGGAGTGTGGGGAGTGTGCAGAGGACGGGGAGTGTGGGGAGTGTGGTGATAACAGGGAGTGTGGAGAGGACGGGGAGTGTGGGGGAGGACGAGGAGTGTGGGGAGGACGGGGAGTGTGGGGAGGACGGGGAGTGTGGGGAGGACGGGGAGTGTGGGGAGGACGGGGAGTGTGGGGAGGACGGGGAGTGTGGGGAGGACGGGGAGTGTGGGGAGGACGGGGAGTGTGGGGAGGACGGCGCGTGTGGGGAGGACGGGGTGTGTGGAGAGGACGGAGAGTGTGGGGAAGACGGGGAGCGTGGAGACGACGGGGAGCGTGGGGAGGACGGGGAGCGTGGGGAGGACGGGGAGCGTGGGGAGGACGGGGAGCGTGGGGAGGACGGGGAGCGTGGGGAGGACGGGGAGCGTTGGGAGGACGGGGAGCGTGGGGAGGACGGGGAGCGTTGGGAGGACGGGGAGCGTGGGGAGGACGGGGAGCGTGGGGAGGACGGGGAGCGTGGGGAGGACGGGGAGCGTGGGAAGGACGGGGAGCGTTGGGACTGTGCGGAGGACGGGGAGGGTGCGGAGGACGGGGAGTGTGGGGAGTGTGGTGATAACAGCGAGTGTGGAGAGGACAGTCAGTGTGGGGAGGACGAGGAGTGTGGGGAGGACGGGGAGTGTGGGGAGGACGGGGAGTGTCGGGAAGACGGGGAGTGTGGGGAGGACGGGGAGTTTGCGGAGGACGGGGCGTGTGGGGAGGACGGGGAGTGTGGGGAGGACGGCGAGTTTGCGGAGGACGGCGAGTGTGGGGAGGACGGGGAGCGTGGGGAGGACGGGGAGCGTGGGGAGGACGGGGAGCGTGGGGAGGACAGGGAGTTTGCGCAGGAAGGCGCGTGTGAGGAGGACAGGGAGCGTGGGGAGGACGGGGAGCGTGGGGAGGATGGGGAGTGTGCGGAGGACGGGGAGTGTCGAGAGGACGGGGAGTGTGGGGAGTGTGGTGATAACAGGGAGTGTGGAGAGGACGGGGAGTGTGGGAAGGACGAGGAGTGTGGGTGGATGAAGAGGGTGGGGAGGACGAAGAGTGTGGGGAGGACGAAGAGTGTGGGGAGGACGGGGAGTGTGGAGAGGACGGGGAGTGTGGAGAGGACGGGGAGTGTGGGGAGGACAGGGAGTGTGGGGAAGACGGGGAGTGTGGGGAGGATGGCGAGTTTGCGGAGGACGGGGCGTGTGGGGAGGACGGGGAATGAGGGGAGGACGGGGAGTGTGGGGAGGACGGCGAGTTTGCGGAGGACGGCGAGCGTGGGGAGGACGGCGAGCATGGGGAGGACGGGGAGCGTGGGGAGGACGGGGAGTTTGCGGAGGACGGCGCGTGTGGGGAAGACGGGGAGTGTGGGGAGGACGGGGAGTGTGGGGAGGACGGCGAGTTTGCGGAGGACGGGGAGTGTGGGGAGGACGGGGAGTGTGGGGAGGACGGGGAGTGTGGGGAGGACGGGGAGTGTGGGGAGGACGGGGAGTGTGGGGAGGACGGGGAGTGTGGGGAGGACGGGGAGTGTGGGGAGGACGGGGAGTGTGGGGAGCGTGAGGATGGGGAGGGTGGGGAGGGTGGGGAGTGTGCGGAGTGTGGGGAGTGTGCGGAGCGTGGGAGCATGGGGAGGACTGGGAGCGTGGGGAGGATGGGGAGCGTGGGGAGGACGGGGAGCGTGGGGAGGACGGGGAGTGTGGGGAGTTTGCGGAGGACGGGGAGTGTGGGGAGTGTGCGGAGGACGGGGAGTGTGGGGAGTGTGGTGATAACAGGGATTGTGGAGAGGACGGGGAGTGTGGGGGAGGACGAGGAGTGTGGGGAGGACGAGGAGTGTGGGGAGGACGAGGAGTGTGGGGAGGACGGGGAGTGTGGGGAGGACGAAGAGTGTGGGGAGGACAAAGAGTGTGGGGAGGACGAAGAGTGTGGGGAGGACGAAGAGTGTGGGGAGGACGAAGAGTGTGGGGAGGACGAAGAGTGTGGGGAGGACGAAGAGTGTGGGGAGGACCGGGAGTGTGGGGAGGACCGGGAGTGTGGGGAGGACGGGGAGTGTGGAGACGACGGGGAGTGTGGGGAAGACGGGGAGTGTGGGGAGGATGGGGAGTTTGCGGATGACGGCGCGTGTGGGGAGGACGGGGAGTGTGGGGAGGACGGGGAGCGTGGGGAGGACGGGGAGCGTGGGGAGGACGGGGAGCGTGGGGAGGACGGGGAGCGTGGGGAGGACGGGGAGCGTGGGGAGGACGGGGAGCGTGGGGAGGACGGGGAGTTTGGAGAGTGTGGGGAGGACGGGGAGTGTGGGGAGGACGGGGAGTGTGGGGAGGACGGGGAGTGTGGGGAGGACGGGGAGTGTGGGGAGGACGGGGAGTGTGGGGAGTGTGGTGAGCACAGAAAGTGTGGAGAGTGTGGTGAGCACGGGGAGTGTGGTGAGCACGGGGAGTGTGGGGAGGAAGGGGAGTGTGAGGAGGACGGGGAATGTGGGGTGTGTGGTGAGGACGGAGTGTGGGTAGGGCGAGGAGTGTGGTGAGGACGGCGAGAGTGGTGTAGACGGGGAGCGTGGGGAGTGTGGTGAGGACGGGGAGTACGGCGAGTGTTGGGAGTGTGGTGAGTATGGTGAGGGTGCTGAGGAGGGGGAGTTTGGGGAGGACGGGTAGCATGTTGAGGACGGGGAGCGTGGGGAGGACGGGGAGCGTGGGGAGGACGGGGAGCGTGGGGAGGACGGGGAGCGTGGGGAGGACGGGGAGCGTGGGGAGGACGGGGAGCGTGGGGAGGACGGGGAGTGTGGGGTGGATGGTGAGGACGTGCAGTGTGGGGAGGACGGGGAGTGTGGGGAGGACGGGGAGTGTGGGGAGGATGGGGAGTGTGGGGAGGACAGGGAGTGTGGGGAGGACGGGGAGTGTGGGGAGGACGGGGAGTGTGGTGAGCACGGGTAGTGTGGGGAGCACGGGGAGTGTGGGGAGGATAGGGAGTGTGGGGAGGACGGAGAATGTGGGGAGGACGGGGAATGTGGGGAGTGTGGTGAGGACGGAGTGTGGGTAGGACGAGGAGTGTGGTGAGGACGGCGAGTTGTGGTGTGGACGGGGAGCGTGGGGAGTTTGGTGAGGACGGGGAGTATGGCGAGTGTTGGGAGTGTAGTCAGTACGGGGAGGGTGGTGAGGAGGGGGAGTGTGGGGAGGATGGGTAGTGTGTTGAGGACGGGGAGTGTGATGAGGATGGGGGAGTGTGCGGAGGACGGGGAGTGTGGGGAGGATGGGGAGTGTGGGGAGTCTGTGGAGCGTGGGGAGGACGGGGAGCGTGGGGAGGACGGGGAGCGTGGGGAGGACGGGGAGCGTGGGGAGGACAGGGAGCGTGGGGAGGACGGGGAACGTGGGGAGGACGGGGAGCGTGGGGAGGACGGCGAGTTTGCGGAGGACGGGGAGTGTGGGGAGGACGGGGAGTGAGGGGAGGACGGGGAGTGTGCGGAGGACGGGGAGTGTGGGGAGGACGGCGAGTTTGCGGAGGACGGGGAGTGTGGGGACGACGGGGAGTGTGGGGAGGACGGGGAGTGTGGGGAGGACGGGGAGTGTGGGGAGGACGGGGAGTGTGGGGAGGACGTGGAGTGTGGGGAGGACGTGGAGTGTGGGGAGGACGTGGAGTGTGGGGAGGACGGGGAGTGTGGGGAGCGTGAGGACGGGGAGTGTGGGGAGCGTGAGGACGGGGAGTGTGGGGAGTGTGGGGAGCGTGGGGAGTGTGGGGAGTGTGCGGAGCGTGGGGAGGACGGGGAGCGTGGGGAGGACGGGGAGCGTGGGGAGGACGGGGAGCGTGGAGAGGACGGGGAGCGTGGGGAGGACGGGGAGTTTGCGGCGGACGGGGCGTGTGGGGAGGACGGGGAGTGTTGGGAGGACGGGGAGTGTGGGGAGGACGGCGAGTTTGCGGAGGACGGCGAGCGTGGGGAGGACGGCGAGCGTGGGGAGGACGGGGAGCGTGGGGAGGACGGGGAGCGTGGGGAGGACGGGGAGCGTGGGGAGGACGGCGAGTTTGCGGAGGACGGCGAGTGTGGGGGAGGACGGGGAGTGTGGTGAGGACGGGGAGTGTGGTGAGGACGGGGAGTGTGGGGAGGACGGGGAGTGTGGGGAGGACGGGGAGTGTGGGGAGGACGGGGAGTGTGGGGAGGACGGGGAGTGTGGGGAGTGAGGACGGGGAGTGTGGGGAGGACGGCGAGTGTGGGGAGGACGGGGAGTGTGGGGAGGACGGGGAGTGTGGGGAGGACGGGGAGTGTGGGGAGGACGGGGAGTGTGGGGAGGACGGGGAGTGTGGGGAGGACGGGGAGTGTGGGGGTGGGGAGGACGGGGAGTGTGGGGAGGACGGGGAGTGTGGGGGAGGACGTGGAGTGTGTGGAGGACGGGGAGTGTGGGGAGCGTGAGGACGGGGAGTGTGGGGAGGACGGGGAGTGTGGGGAGCGCGGGGAGGGCGGGGAGGACGGGGAGCGCGGGGAGGACGGGGAGCGCGGGGAGGACGGGGAGCGCGGGGAGGACGAGGAGCGCGGGGAGGACGACGAGCGCGGGGATGACGACGAGCGCGGGGATGACGACGAGCGCGGGGGAGGACGGGGAGCGCGGGGAGGACGGGGAGCGCGGGGAGGACGGGGAGCGCGGGGAGGACGGGGAGCGCGGGGAGTACGGGGAGCGCGGGGAGGACGACGAGCGCGGGGAGGACGACGAGCGCGGGGAGGACGACGAGCGCGGGGAGGACGACGAGCGCGGGGAGGACGACGAGCGCGGGGGAGGACGACGAGCGCGGGGGAGGACGGGGAGCGCGGGGAGGACGGGGGAGCGCGGGGAGGACGGGGAGCGCGGGGAGGACGGGGAGCGCGGGG
>JANJGN010001643.1:107500-110000 GCA_026770705.1 Isurus oxyrinchus | reverse complement strand
GAGTGTGTGTGAGAGAGAGTGTGTGTGAGAGAGAGTGTGTGTGAGAGAGAGTGTGTGTGAGAGTAAGTGTGTGCGTGTCAGTGTGTGAGAGAGTGTGTGTGTCAGTGTGTGGGAGTGAGTGTGTGTGTGTCAATGTGTGTGTGTGAGAGAGTGTGTGTGAGTGAGTGTGTGTCAGTGTGTGTGTGACAGAGTGTGTGTTTATGAGAGTGTGTATGTGTGTGTGTCAGTGTGTGTGAGTGAGTGTGTGTCAGTATGTCTGTGTGTGTGTGTGAGATAAAGAGAGTGTGTGTGTGTCAGTGTGTGTGTGAGAGAGAGTGTGTGTGAGAGAGAGTGTGTGTGAGAGAGAGTGTGTGTGAGAGAGAGTGTGTGTGAGAGAGAGTGTGTGTGAGAGAGAGTGTGTGCGTGTCAGTGTGTGAGAGAGTGTGTGTGTCAGTGTGTGGGAGTGAGTGTGTGTATGTCAATGTGTGTGCGTGAGAGAGTGTGTGTGAGTGAGTGTGTGTCAGTGTGTGTGTGACAGAGTGTGTGTTTATGAGAGTGTGTATGTCAGTGTGTGTGAGTGAGTGTGTGTCAGTATGTCTGTGTGTATGTGAGAGAGTGTGTGTGAGAGAGTGTGTGTGAGAGAGAGTGTGTGTGAGAGAGAGTGTAAGTGTGTGTGAGAGTAAGTGTGTGTGAGAGTAAGTGTGTGCGTGTCAGTGTGTGAGAGAGTGTGTGTGTCAGTGTGTGGGAGTGAGTGTGTGTGTGTCAAGAATGTGTGTGTGTGTGTGCGAGTGAGTGTGTGTGTCAGTGTGTTTGTGAGAGAAATGTGTGTGTGTGTGTCAGTGTGTGTATGAGAGAGTGCATGAGAGATTGTGTGTGTGTGTGTTAGTGTTTTTGTAAGAGTGAGTGTGTGTATGTCAATGTGTGTGTGTGAGGGAGAGTATGTGTGAGAGAGTGAGTGTGAGTGTGAGTGTCAGTGTTTGTGTACGAGTGAGTGTGTGTGTGTCAGTGTGTGTGTGAGAGTGAATGTGTGTCTGTGTCAGTGTGTGGGAGAGAGTGTGTGTGTGTGTCAGTGTTTGTGTAAAAGTGAGTGTGTGTGTGTGTCGTGTGTGTGTGAAGGAGTGTGTGTGAGAGAGTGTGTGAGTGTGTGTGTCAGTGTTTGTGTAAGAGTGAGTGTGTGTGTCAGTGTGTGTGTGAGAGGGAGTGTGTGTGTGTGAGAGCGAGTGTGTGTGTGTTAGTGAGTGTGTGAGAGTGAGTGTATGTGTGAGAGAGAGTGTGTGTGTGTGTGTCAGTGTATGTGTGAGAGAGAGTGTGTGTGTGTGTGTGTGTGTCAGTGTATGTGTGACAGAGTGTGTGTGTGTGTGTGAGAGTGAGTGTGTGTGAGAGTGAGTGTATGTGTGAGTGTGTTTGAGATAAAGAAAGAGTGTGTGTGTGTCAGTGTGTGTGTGAGAGAGAGTAAGTGTGTGCGTGTCAGTGTGTGAGAGAGAGTGTATGTGTCAGTGTGTGGGAGTGAGTGTGTGTGTGTCAAGTATGTGTGTGAGAGAGATAGTGTGAGTGAGTGAGTGTGTGTCAGTGTGAGTGTGACAGTGTGTGTGTGAGAGTGTGTTTATGAGTGTGTATGTGTGTATGTCAGTGTGTGTGTGAGAGAGTGTGTGTGTCGTGTGTGAGAGAGAGAGTGTGTGTGAGAGTGAGTGTGTGTGTTAGTATGTCTGTGTCAGTGTGTGTGAGATAAAGAAAGAGTGTGTGTGTGTCAGTATGTGTGTGAGAGAGAGTGTGTGTGTGAGAGTAAGTCTGTGTGTGTCAGTGTGTGTATGAGAGAGTGCGTGAGAGACAGTGTGAGTGAGTGAGTGTGTGTCAGTTTGTGTGTGACAGTGTGTGTGTGTCCGTGTGTGTGTGAGAGAGTGTGTGTGTGTCGTGTGTGTGTGAGAGAGAGAGTGTGTGTGAGAGTGTGTGTGTGAGTGTGTGTGTCAGTATGTCTGTGTGTGTGTGTGAGATAAAGAAAGAATGTGTGTGTGTCAGTGTGTGAGAGAGAGAGTGTGTGTCAGTCTGTGTCAGTGTGTGGGAGTGAGTGTGTGTGTCAAGTATGTGAGTGAGTGTGTGTGAGAGTGAGTGTGTGTGTCAGTGTGTTTGTGAGAGCGAATGTGTGTGTGTGTCAGTGTGTGTATGAGAGAGTGCGTAAGAGAGAGTGTGTGTCAGTGTTTGTGTAAGAGTGAGTGTGTGTGTGTGTCAGTGTGTGAGAACGAATGTGTGTGTGTGTGTGTCAGTGTTTGTGTAAAAGTGAGTGTGATGTGTCAGTGTGTCTGTGAGGGAGTGTGTGTGTGTGAGAGTGAGTGTGTGTGTCAGTGTGTGTGAGAGAGTGTATGTGTGTGAGAGAGAATGAGTGTGTCAGTGTGTGGGAGAGTGTGTGTGTGTGTGTCAGTGTTTGTGTGTGAGTGTATGTGTGTGTGAGAGAGTGTGAGTGTGTCAGTGTGTGAGAGAGAGTGTGTGTGTGTGTGTCAGTGTGTGGGAGAGAGTGTGTGTGTCA